>JAGKTI010042100.1:0-10154 GCA_018397915.1 Birgus latro
TAGGAGAGGTATCAGAAAATGCTAACAAACTTAAGGAATCAGAGGAGAACAAAGAGGCTTGGATAAAAAGGTGCCTAACTCAAAAGAAATGGGGATTACTAAAGGAAAAGGGGGAAGAAGCAAAAAGAAACAATAATGTAAGATCAGATGAAGACAGAAATAATTTTTTTTTTTAAAGTAATAGGATTGCAAGTAAAAAAAAAGTCACAAAAACAGTAGGGACTAAAGAGAATCAAGATAATAGACTCAACCAATGTCAAATATGTGAAAAAAAAATGGCTAAGTTAATGTAATCAAATGTAGATGGAATGGTATCCAAATTATTTGAGATAAAAGACTATATCATAGGGAATGAGCCTCATAGTATTTGCCAAACAGAAACAAAAATTACCTCAAGGATATCAAACTACTGTTTAAATCTGGATGAATACAATATTTGTCGAACAAACAGAAATTTAAAAAAAAAAGAGAAGCAGTTATGATACCAACAGAGAAAAGACTCCAAGTAAAAGAGATAGTAATAGATATACCCTCACAAGTAGAATTATTTGCATTAGTGATTAGTACATTAGAAGGTTCAATAACTGTGATAGATATATACATGCCAGCCATGGGATAGAGGTGACTATGAAGATCCGATTTATACATGCCAGCCATGGGATATGGCAGAAAAGACAATTCAGAGTTTAAGAATCCTACTATACAGAATGGGAGAAAAATGTGAAAGAATTATATTGACAGGAGATTTTAACACAGATATACACTGGAATACACTAGATGTAAAAAGCCATGAAAGTTGTTGGGATGAAAAACTTTGGATCTTACACAAGAATTTTTTCTAACACAATATGTAAAGGAGAACACCAAAGAGGACCAAAAAACTCGACATAATTAGATCTCATACTTGCTAGGCTTGAAAATGAAATTTACAATATAATCTGTCACTCCCCCATTCGGTCAAAGCGACCATGCAGTACTAGATAACAATTTCAGGATAGCATATGACAGAGGTAATGGATATTACAAAAAGAGGCTAAATTACAAAAAAGGGCAACCATTATGACCTAAAGAAGTACTCCAAGGATACAAAATGGGGAAAAGGAGCTGAGAGGACAAGGTATAATAGTTACATGTAAAAAATTTGTGAATTTTATGAAACAGGAGTCCATAATTATGTCTCATTGCACAAAGACACAGAAATAAGGATAAAGAACTGCTTTAATACCGATTGAAAAAATGCAAAAGAGATATGGATCAGATACAAACGACATAAAAGTGAGACAGCATAAACAACTACACGCAGACAAGATATGATTATAGAAGGGTAAGGAAAGAAGCTCAAAGGCAGTTTGAGAAAGACATTGTAAATGAAGAATTGATAAGCTGAAGCTATTTTGCAGCTACATACAAAGCAAAGCAAAAGTTAAAGATAAAACTGAATCCATCATGAATGAGGGGAAAATTTGTATAAGTGAAGAAGATATTTGTGAAGTACTAAACAAAAATTTCCAGTCAGTTTTTACTAAGGAAAGTAGATTTGCGAGAGATGATAATGAACAAGCATGCCCACACATATTAACAAATAATATACAGCATGTATGACCAAACAAGAGGAACAGTAAGAGAGGAAATTAGACAGTGGAAAAGCCAATGGCCCTGACGAGATTTCGTGTTGGGTATTACAGGAACGTGCAAAAGAGCTAAGCAGTCGTTTATAATTAGTATTCAAAGAATCCTTAAGAAAAGGAAAGCTACCTGATATTTGGAAGATAGCAAACATTGTGCCCTTTTTCAAGAAAGGAAATAGACAAAATCCACTTAACTACCAGCCAGTATCAATGACTAGCATTTCAAGCAATATGTCAGAAAAACTGATATGAAGAATTTAGATAAATCACCTGGAAAAACACAATATGATAACATGAAGACAGTTTGGTTTTAGAAAGGCAGACTCACGTGTTACTAACCTATTAAGTTACAATGACACAGTTGTAGAAATAATACAGGAAAGAGATGGCTAGGTAAAGAGTATATATTTGGATTTCAAGAAGGCATTTGACAGAGTACCACACAAAAGACTTTTATGGACACTGTAAAATCAAGGAGGAATCCTAGGTAATCTGTACGACTGGATGCAAGATTTTCTCAGTAAAAGGGAAATGAGAACAGTGCTAAGGGGAAATTACTCATCCAGAAGAGAAGTGACAAGTGGAGTTCCACGGGGTTCGGTGCTGGCACCAATTATGTTTTCAGTATATATAAATGACATAGGCAGCAACACTGGAAATGGAAGCTACCTAAATATGTTTGCTAAAGATGCAAAAATACAAAGGGAAATTAGAGACACAGACTCTTGCTTAGAGCTACAAGAGGAATCAAATAAGCTTCATGAATGAAGCAATAGAGGGCAAATGGAATTCAGTGTGGATAAAATTGTCATGTAATAAAATTTGATAAAAATGAAAAAAAAATACCAGACTGAGACTGTAAGTTAGGAAGTTCAACCCTACACACATCAGAAAGGGAAAATGATTTAAATGTGATCACCGGTGTAGTGTCCCATCCTGACCCTGAAAATAGTGACTCCTTGCGTACATTGCCGTCTGCTGCCAGACATACGACTCATTCGCAGCAAAAGTCCGGCAGAGAGAGGAACTAGAGGGATGATTGGTTATATCGTACTTCAGTGAACTCGGAAATTTTGCCACCTAATTCCGTGCTGATTTCATAATTCAGTCCCATATTTTTTACTAATTTAGTCTTATTTGCCATTATAAGGTCTCTTTCTCCTTTGATCTGTGTACAATGTACCTAATTCGGTGTGCCAAAAATAACTTAAGGACGAATCTTCAGTAAACAAAAGTAGTTGCCTGTTGAGTAAAGCTGCCGTCACACTGGACCAAAAGTGGCTAACATACGACCAGCTTTTGCGAGGCAAAACGGCTAGCAGAGTCGAGTGTCCGTCACACTCCTATGTTCTTCCCAGCCAAAACGGCTAACAGTGTCGTCTGCCTTGGCGCCCCGTGGACATTTGTAAACAAACCACCACGGAGTACCCACTCCCTTTTCCTCAGTTTCCGTAACCGCTTCACGTACTTTAGCAACTCCAGAGCCATAAAGCAGTCTACTAGAGTTTTCCTTGCTGCAGGATCCATATCGAAATCTGATTTCTACTTGTTGTTTGGAGACAAAGCAGACGGCCTCCGCGCCTGGTCACCCGAGTGTCCGAATATTTATTTCTGGTTGCAAGAAAAAAAGTAAAAATGAATAAAAACCACAAGAATTAAATTGTATTTACTTAAAAAATTTAGTTTAAGTTTCATTCTATGAATAACAGAATATTTTCTCACCGATTACAAAATTAACATAGGCTCATTTGAGTTCCAATCCCACCAACAAGCTGTGAGCGAGAATTGTTATCCACTTCGCCTCGCAAGCGAAATCTCGCTCACCGTGAGTCAGTTTGGCTAGCGGCTCGCAAAACTGGCTCGCATGTTAGCCAGTTTTGTGCAAGTGTGACGGCAGCTTAAGACAGATTTCCGACTGATATTTTCACTGATTGTAATTACGACCCTATTAAAGTTATTACTAGAGATTGACCTGACTTACATGTAGTTTCTTCGAAATTTTGTGTGACTGTAATCAGTGGTTTGGAGATGGATAAGCATTTACCAACGATAAAGAAGTTGTATAAGCTGTTGATCATTGTGAAGCATAGGTAGAAATGTCAATATATGCGAAATGACAGAAACCGAGGTTACATATAGAATTTAAAATGGAATTCCAAGAGATTTTGTTCAGAAATCATCTGACAGTCGATTCAGTGACTATAGTTGTTGGAAACGTGCAGAAACCACGAGATATTGCACTTTTAACCCGTCACGTCCCGACCGATTTCCAACCTATGATACCACAAAATCCCGAGCATTTTGGGGAAAAAAATTTATTTGCTCAAACCTTCGCTTTTGGTGAGAAACATCGAAAATTCATAGAGATATCGCGATCCTGTGCTTAAAACTGTTGATACATGTGTCATGCAACCTTACGTTTTCCTTTTTTTTTTGTTTCAGGGTTCCTGGCTGAAGAAAACGAACTATGGAAGGGTTAACTAATTCAAGCCACTTTCAGTTACATATTTATTTATGTATTTGGTACAAATTTTTTTGTACTAACAGCCTATATTGGTTTAAACACATTTATATAGGCAATAGAAGTATTGTTCAGTCACCAAACACATTCACATATGGCACCTTCCTTTATGACATTACCACCTCATCACTTCTGTTTGTTTCTTGCTCTAGCTTCTTTATTTCTTTGTCCTCCACCTCAGGAATCACTTTGACTGTGAATTTCGTCATTGGAGAGACCGTGGGGCACATACTTTTACTGGCCAGCTTTCTGCTAACAAGTGAATTGCCCAGTGTGGGGGGGAAGGGGGAGGGGGGATAGGTGGGGCCAGGCAGTATCCCTGCTTGAGAGCAAGTAGAGGAAGGTCTCCCACATATGCTTACCAAAAATCACCCATGAAACTTGAAAATTGTGCAAATTATGACCCTTGCAATTGTGTGACGTACCCATACGTCGATGGGTGTAGCTGTGACAAAACGTTGCAACGTACCCATACGTCGATGGGATTCCTCGGGTTAATAAATCATAATAACCCGTGAGTTTTCTTGTATTTGCCTGCCATCCCTCCTACTCACACACCCCATCTCATATATTTCTCTCCATGGATCCCTCCAGGTCATCCTTGGTCATCCCCTCTTACTCTCCAAGTCAGACTCTCGACTTCTAGTTTCTTATCTTGGCCAAACCATCTCATTATTTGTACTGTCATTTTCATTCACATATTTTTTGTTGCAGGTAAAAGTAGCAACAGTTATACATTATGAAGGCCTCCGTATTTAAGTTGAATTGAACAGGTAAGAACCATCCTGATTTACCAGAAGTGGGTTTGCTAAATAGATGTGGAGTTGAGGTTAAAAAAAAATAAATGATCGTTAAACACTAATACTAATTATAAATTTTTGTGGTGGTTGCATTTTAACTTATAACTGAACTGTAAGCCATTCTTTATGTTTCACCTAAAACAGTACTTTACTGGTAGCACTGCTGAACTTGAACCTTTCAACATAGACTATTCACTTCTGGCCAACATTTTCACTAAATCAGATAAGTACTGGAGATCTGATATGGTAAGGCACACCACTACTTACTTCTAGATTAAATGAAGGTCCAAAGAGTCTAATGAATGAAGGCAGGAGCTGCAGGAGACAGGAAAGAACATACAAGAGTGAAAAAAAATAGGTTGAAGGCACTGGTACAACTTCACTAGTGTTTACAAAAGCAAAGAAGTACTCTATTTCCATCCATCCATTCATCATCCAATCCTATGTTGCCCCATCAGGAGTGAAGCCCAGGGCTAGGTAAGTTGGCCTTTTAAGATGAGAGTGACCAGCCTCACTTATCCCTGAGTGTCATCACATGAGCAGTAAACCCCAACCATCCGTTGGATATATCATATAAACCTACACAGACTTAATTTGATAGGAGTGCCTTGATTACCCACTAAACCATCAGATGCCTTAATTTGGTTACATGGTTACCACCCAGCATAGTTTACGGTTTCCTGGTGTACAGGAAACAAATTGGCTTGTCACTACGTGTAGAGTCACCCATAGTCAGAAGGAAATGGGAAAGACAGAAGAGGGAGTGTAATGATGTATTTACTGAAAATAGAAAGAAATAGGACTGATACAATTTCCAATAGTGTGTACTAAATGAAAGTACAGTATTACTTCTATCTTTAAGAGGATGAACAGAGGAAGGAAAAATAAATTAAATTTAAAAATAATCCATGCACCAACTTACAGGTGTCCTCCATTCACAAAAATAAAGGAGGAAGGAAATAGAAGAGATGGTATCTTAACATGCAAGTGCAGACAGTTGGAAGTAGAGGTTTGGTTTATGATTGTATGTTGGCCCAATGTCTGTGATAATGAAAACACTGAAAAGGTTCAGCAAAGGGAGCTGATGTGGAACAGGTAATGAAGGCTGCTGAATACTGATATATTTAATGAAAGTATAAAGAAATGGCACTGGTACAACATCCATTAGTGCGTACTATAGCAAAATACGATATTAATACAGTATAATGGAAGTTTAATCACATGGCATTGATAAAACTTCCAGTAGTGTTTACTACTGTACAGCAAAATAATATACAATGAAGGTCAACAGATAAGGTACACCACACATCCTTGTATACCAAGGAATCTTGCATTACCAACGGGTGCTTTAAAATGGAAATTATGTCCTGCAAATTATTTTTCTTTAGTTAACAGTGAAGGCTTTACCAACAACTGTGGAATTCTCACTTCTTATGTAGACTTAAGTACCACTTATATTACACTCAAGAAAAGAGCATCTTCATACAGTACCGTACAAGCTTTCTCCAGAATAAACAGTCCTCCCACTGTGAGTTCTTATTGATGAAATACTGTACTGGCAAACTTCACCAGCTGTATCTACAGACAGACGCCCCAATTTCTGACTAGCAGGTCTCAGCTGTATTGTCTCCATGCTAACCTGTCTCCAGTCAGCGGATGCCAAAGTGATGTAGGTGTCCTAGATCTTTCTAACATACCTCTCCATTCCATCCCTCCACCTCACCTTTAGTATTTCTGTTCCTCTCAGTCCTTCCTCTTTGCTTATGTACTCTCCTAGTTTAAATCACCCTCTATTTATTCTGTATTGGTGAACCACATCAAAGCATCACTTGTGGATCTTTCAGAAGCTTCCACACCAACATAACACTGTAAACTTCCTTGGTTTGCCTAGGCATCTTCATGTTAATCCAGAAGCCAATTCATATGACTCATTACCATGGCTGCCACTCTCAATAATATCCAGCCTTTCCTTGTACAAATGATGGACTTGTTTTAGTGTACTGTCATGCACTGACTTCTTTATTTCTATTCATACTGGTCTCTACTTACCGCTGCCTAGCTACAATAACTACAAGCCCCATTCCTTGTTATACATCCTGAAAATAATGTCATTGCTTTTATTTTCTTCATCACACTACCTAAGAAAATATTTACTCTTGTTCATAAGGTATTCCTCTGACTGGCCAATCAGAATCACTGGACAGTCAGTAATTTCATTCCTCTAAAATAATAATGATGCTCTCTTACACTGTCAAATTTCATCTCACATACATCTCCTAAAGCTCATGCAAAGCACTATTCATTTACCATCACCAAGGAAAGAAATGTATCATCTGCAACTAATTACATTATTTATCAAACAAAACATCCATTAACTTCTAAACTCTTGTCTGTTTCCTTCCACCTATTTTTTTTATCTCTCTTGTATGTTCTTTCCTGTCTCCTGCAGCTCCTGCCTTCATTCATTAGACTCTTTGGACCTTCATTTAATCTAGAAGTAAGTAGTAGTGTGCCTTACCATATCAGATCTCCAATACTTATTTGATTTAGTGAAAATGTTGGCCAGAAGTGAATAGTCTATGTTGAAAGGTTGAAGTTCAGCAGTACTGTCAGGGGAAATTTAGGTATTTCACAAGGATAATGATATTGTATAGTTCGAGTATACAATGTATAGCTATGTGTGCAAGAATGACTATCGAGTCATTTACTAAGAGAGAATAGACTCGTGAAATCAAGCAGCGATTTCACTTTATGCTGGCTCACTTCGCCAATTCTCTAGAGTCGAGAATTTATAGATTTTCTCAACGGTACACAGCAGAGACTAGACGCTCAAGTAGGCTGTAATATTGTACCGTTGGCCCCTGAGAAAGTTAGTTTCTCCCCTTAACAATCAAAAATGATAATAATAAAGATAAACAGGATCTTGGCTGAGCCAAACTCCTAGCTAGCACAACGGATTTAAGGATTAATGCCAAAGGCTGGCCTAAGTACCAGTCGTGATTTAATACAAAGAGTTGTGCTAACGTGGAGTAGCAAAACTATATTAAATAAGTGGGAAAATTAAACACGACTGTTACATTTAACAAAGCTCAAGAAAACAAACTATAAATTTATTAAATACAAGCAAATAAATTTACGTTACATGACTCCAATTCAAATAAAAGGAAGGGAAATGCACTCACTCACTCAGACAAACAGCTAAATATCTCAAAAGCTTAAGCCTCGGATGAGACCGAGCTGCTGCGACGATCACCAAGGGGGTGGGAGCTACGGGACACACGCCAACACAAGCTGAGATCTGAAATCGCTAAGAAATCGCTCAAGCCTTTAGTTGCGTACCGCAGCACGCCGTGTCTACAGACAGACTGAGCTCTGATTTGAATACATAGCACGACGAGCGCGGGAAGAGGGCACGGCCGTCATGAAATGGCTCAGAGCGGAACCGACAATTCAAAAATTATCGCTCAGAGGAACGCACTGCCCGCACATAAAAACAATTACTCGCGGTAGAATGACGAAAGTTTTGACAACTTGAGCGAATACAAGCACGCAAGCGGACGGTTTGAGACAATGAGCGAAACATCGTACACTTCATAATAATTCGTTCCTCCTGCAAAATCACTCGATGTCACCATTTACTTAACATGGTTTTACGATGTAGAAAATTCATGACATTTGTCGCCGCACAGCGAGCTGCGGCAACAGTTACGCCCACACAGAAGAGGATGATAATGAGGACGCCGATAACGCCGATGACGTGGTTGACTCACCCACCATAGAGCCACAACCAACCATATTACAACCACGTCATCCACAACAGTAAGTGGGGGATAAAGGATATCGGAAGACGTTGCGTGACAAATATTGTTACCTGCGGCACCTTGAAAAGATAGAAGAAGCCGCAGATCAGTGAATGGTGAATAATAGACAGTGAATAGTGAATGAACTTGAGTAGCCTTGTACTGTCTACAGTAGATTAGCGAGCTGGGCGGGCACGACCCAGTGGCGTGATGGGTGCCCTATATCTATAGAAAATACGCCCACTTCCGGCCTAGAGACACGAGGAGTTAGCGTTGTATAATGGACACTGTTTCAAAATGTTGTGGACCAGGCCCGACTGGGAACACCGAGAAGAGGTGAACGAAGGATATGTAGAGTATACGCCCATTTCCAGCCTCGGCCTGAGGGAGAGACAGAGGGCTGGGAATCAGAATACGCCGGGTAGGCAGAGAGTCGAGACGGACCTGAGAGGAGCTCAGCTAGAAACCCGCCTAAAGCACCCTACCACGACGAAGACTGGTGATGTCTTGGTACTCTACGGTAACAGTGAGTAGATATCCTTGTTAGAGAACTTAGAGGAAAGTGGAACTGAGAGGAGATAAAGGAAAAGGAGAGGAAAGTGAAATACACTGTGAAGAATATTAAGAGTTTGCTGTAGACTCGTGGTAGGGTGTAACAGGACGGGCCAGATAGTTGTTTAATTGTTAAGTTAACTTGATTGCTCAATGGTGAAAGGAACAACGAGAGTATAAAGTTAAGTATTTTTGTAGAGAAGTATTGAGTTGGGGCATGCGACTGTGTTGAAAAGTGATACTGATTTTGTAGAAATGTATTGAAGTGAATTGAGGTGAAGTGATACTAGAATAAAGTGTTATAGGGATTGATGTGCTAGTAATAACAGTGTTGGAGTGAGATTATAGAGTGTTAAAGTATTGCTCTTGGTATTCTGCTGGGTGTAAGAAAATATTACCCATAGTATTGCTTGTATGTAACCATATTACTCGTGGGTTTATTTTGGTAAAGGAGAGTATTGTTTTCAGTGACGAGTGATAATATTTGTGAGTTGTGACTTGTTAATGGAACTTAGTGGTACTGTTGATTATCATTGTGAGGTGGCATGGTTTAATAGCTTTATTGTGGAGTAAGAGCATAGAGTAATTATATAACTTGGAGTTCATAGAGTGGAGCAAATTAAAGTGTTATTTGGACTGGATGTATAAAGTGTACAGAATTTATAGATAAAGGAAAACGAGAAAACTTAGTTTGAGTAACCCTAGAATCCCTTCCTCTTAATAGGGAAAGAAACGCTCCCACGTAACGCCGGCCTTAAATGAACTTGTGATTGTTGTAGTGTAGTGTCGGGATCCCCACTTGCGCCTGTTCGGCGCTACCAAACCAATCTTAAATAAAGATAAAGAGTAGAGT
>JAGKTI010042101.1:0-10154 GCA_018397915.1 Birgus latro
CCCCCCCCCCCGCCCGCCGCCCATACACACACACAAACACACAACGTTGATCGGCACACTTACAGACGGTGAGGGAAGAGGGTTGTGGGCAGGAAGTCATGAAGGGAAATGTAGATGTAGATTACCTCCACCAAGGAGGTTATGTTTTACCCCGCGTTAGTTTGTTTGTCTGTTTGTTTTGTCTGTCTGTTAGGATTACTCAAAAAGTTATGAACGGATTTTGATGAAATTTTGTAGAAGGGTGGACCATGGGCCAAGGAAGAAATGTTAACTTTGGGGGCTGATCCGGATCCGTCCCCTTCACATAACAACTCCAAATGGTGAACTGTATTATGAAGGGTGACGTTGAAGTTCAAAATTAAATTCCCAACTGGGTGAAGGTGATTAAGAAAATTGTTTTAGTAGTATTAGTAGTAGTGATAATAGTAATAGTAGTTGCTGTTATAGAAATAGTAGTAGTAGTAGTAGTTGGAGGAGGAGGAGGAGAAGGAGGAGGAGAAAGAAGATTAGAAGCAGCAGCAGTAGCATTAGTACTGGCGGTATGGAGGTAGTAATGTAGAAGTAGTTGTTGTATAGAAGTAGTAGTAGTAGTAACAATAGTAGCAGTAGTGTACTAATAATAGCAATAGTAGTAGCAATAGTAGTAGTAGCAGTAGGAGTATTAGTATTAGTAGCAGTTATAGTGATTGTAATAGTAGTACTAGTTGCTGCTGTAACCCATGCACATCGGAATGTGAACCCGGTGGACTGCATGCTGAAGTTGCCTTCCTTCCACAGGTCACCAACCTTCTTTCGGGGGACGAGAAAGAGTTGAGGGACATTTGGATAACCGGGTATCAATTTTTTTCCGGGTATAATTGGTCAGTAAGTCATGTCGGCGTCGTGGGATCGAGTGCCTCGAGAACGGACTCAGCAACGCCGTTCCTTTATCATCCCCCAAACAAAATAAGGTATTATGGTAGATTAACGTTAGGTTAGACCTAAGTTGGTTAGGTATAGGTTGGTTTAATATCAAAACACGGCTTTTCTGAAGAGTTTTTGGGTTGACTAACCAATTGTTTCATCTATTCCCGAGCTAAGGCGCGACGTTGACGAATCATTTCTTGCTGAACTCGTTCCGACGTTGCGAAAATGACTGGATGACTGAGTGTATCCGAAGAAAAAAAAACACGCTGGCAATCGGCGCCATGGCAAGAAGGCGTCCTACCCTGAGGTGAGTGATTAAAGAAAAGGAGAATGGCGGAAATGGGGAGAGTGTGACTGAGGCAAGTAAGCAGGGCAAAATGTTGGCATGAAAACTGGAAGAGATGTAAAGAAGAATTTAAGTTTTATGTCGCAGTAAATGTTATTCTTGTGGGATTGGGTCAGGAAAGAGAGTCGTAAGACAAGAATTCTTTTGTGCTGTCTGTTTCATAATGTTGCTCCTCTTCACTGTATTTTGCCTGAGCAATCATTCCCAATTTTCTTCTTCTTTTTCCCTTTCCCCTCTTCGTCTTTGTTTTTCTGGTTCAGCTGTTTCGTCCAGCCTGACTGCTGTTATTATGTTTCTCATGCAAAATTTTTCGTTTTATCGTTATTATAATTATTATGCGATCATGCAAAGTTCTAGCGGCATCATTCTTTGCCTTTTTGTTATTTTCCTTCCCGTTCATCCGTTTGGTACTTCCAAATTTTGATAAATTGTTTTCTTCTCTTCCTATCTCATTAACTCTTCTTTTCATTTGCTGCCATGTTCTCCAATCTGGTTGTTGTCAATGAAACTCACAGTTCTCTTTCTATTTCATTGATGGCGCTTTTATTCACCGTTTCTTTTTCTTTCTCACCGCTTATTTTCTTCCCTTTGAGTAGGCTTACACCATTCTCCTTTTCGCGCAATCCCCCCTTTAGTCGTCCGCCATAGGTATTTCTTATGTATATTCTTATCCATTTTTCCTTCTTTCCTAACGATGTAACCTGTCTTACTTCGCAGTCTCATTCCATGTGTCATATTTCTCTTCGTTTCTCTCTTTTCATCTCCTCCCTTTTCGTCCGAGATTATTTCTTCTCTGCTTATTTAACATTTCCAACACAAAGCCTAGCGAAAAACAAATAAAGTCGCGGTCTTCTTCTTCTTCTTCTCTCTCTCTCCATCTTCTTCTTCATGACTCTTGACAGCCAGTTTACTCTCCCGCACTTGTCTCTTTTCTCCTACTTTCTACTTTTTACCTCCTTCCTTCCCCTTTCTTGATTGACGACCCTCGTCTCTCCTCCCTACCCTTCCCCTCTCCTCGCTCTCCAGCTCTTTCAAAAGCCACCTCTTTTTCGAGGTTCTCCCTCTCTTCGTTCTTTTCCTCTCACTCTCTGCCCCTCTCTCGCTACCTCTCCGCTATTCCTTCTCTTTTAACATCCTTTCATATTTTGCTTCTTTTTACTCCGTTTCTGTCTTGTTTCCTCCCCTTCCTTCCTTCCTTCATCTCTCTGTCTAACCAAAGATCTTTTTTTTTTTCGTTTTTATTAATCATATCTTTTTATCTTCAATGAACTTCTTTCTTTCACTTCTGAAATTAATTCTGACTATGTGTAGGCACAAGGGAACATACCGCCAAATCTTTACCCCGTTGAGTTTCGAACCCTTGCGGGTCTTCCATCACAGCGCGCCTTAAGCTTCACTTGACAGGTGAGAGCTCCCCTCACCCACACAGGCAGCGTGACCTTGACCTGAACGGAGCTCGAACGCTGGTCACTTCAGCTGGGAGTTGAATGCTCTGCCAACAGCGCCACCAGGTGTGTGTGTGTGTGTGTGTGTGTGTGTGTGTGTGTGTGTGTGTGTGTGTGTGGCATATATATCCTATCTTTTCATATGTGTGTGTGTGTGTGTGTGTGTGTGTGTGTGTCTGCGTGTGTGCGCGCGCGCGTTTAGGGAAGAAATGTGTGAAAATAGAGAAAGACGAGAGACAGCATGAGGGCGATTTTAAAAAGCGAAGAAGACAAAGTGAAAAAAGGAAAGATAAAGAAAATATGATGATTATGATGATCCTGAATGATGATGCTGATGATGATAAGAAGAAGAAGAAGAAGAGGAAGAAAAGAAGAAGAAGACGACGACGATGATAGTGCTGATGATGAAGAAGAAGAAGATTATGATGATGACGAAGCAGTGCATCAACAGCAGCAGAAGAAGAAGAAGGAGAAGGAGGAGGAGGAGGAACAGGAGGAGGAGGAGGAGTAACAGGAGGAGGAGGAGGAGGAACAGGAATAGAAAGGAATAAAAAGGAAAACAAACAACAACAGACCTTATGGTCCTTTCGAGACTGCTTTTTTTTTTTATGTGTCCGACTCAGGGCATAGGCTTCACAGCCTGCTATCAAGGCCCAGCAGTCCTCCAACATACCATACACCTCTACATGTCACCACTTCGGCGCTAACACCCACCGTCCATATTGAATACAAGCTAGGGCTGTCTCATACAGGACTGGTGTATTGGTATTAGCGGGGGAATTTTTACGACATGTCGGCGGGTCTTCTTGTAGATCAGTAAAGCCTGATTTAATGAAATTCAAATCCTTAAATTGTTCCCTGCCCCAACGGGTATTTGAACCTGCGTCCGTTAGGACTGCAGGCCACCTCTCTACCGACTGAGCCACCACCTCCCCAAATTACAAAGTAGACTATGACTACAAGATCTAATTCTACATGCAGAAGGATATGAATAGTAAAGCAAGAAGGCTTCCCCAGCCTCCAAACCCTCCAGGTGGGAAAAAAAAAAAAAAAAGTGAATAGGATCACCATGCAGCATGGGAAAACTGACATGGAAATTTCATAGGAAAGACTGAAAAGGAAATGTTACATTGTATAATACTTTATAAGTTAACATTTTGAATAACCTGATAGAGAATGAACTAAAGTATAATGAATAATCAAATAAACAACTAAGGATGACATTATGTATTGGTAGGTTGAGTTAAGGGTACTTCTGTAGACAAAGTGTGGAAAATGCACAGTGCGGATGTGGTGCGGCAGCCTCGCCTGGCTCTTTTTAGGGGAGGCAGCAAGTAATCAGGCCCCTCCTCCGTTCACTACACTGAGACAAGGAACTCTCCCATGCGGGACAAGTACAAAAGGAGGAGAAGGAGGAGGAGAAGGAAAAGAAGAAGAAGAATAAGAAGGAGGAGGAGGAGGAGGAGAAGGAGAGGAATGAGATGGGGATTGAATGAACCACAGATTGGAGAGAGAGAGAGAGAGAGTTTGCCAATTTGTAAGAGGGGGTGGCGCAAAACTGGGAAGAGTAAGCGAGAGGCTAAGTATGAAGAAGAAAGAAGATGAAAATGAAGATAAATGGAAATTGAACATAAAGAGCGAACGGAAGAAGAGGAGGATTTGAATGAGGATAATAAGGAAAACAATGAGGGAGAAGAATAAGGAGAAAAATACAAATAAATGGAGGAGCTTGAAAATGAAAAGGAAGAAAGAAAAGAGGAAGAGAAGCAAAAATGTCTGCAATCAGTGCCAAGAAGAAAGGGAATGGAGGGGCAGAAAATTTTGAGCGAGGGTGAGAGGAAAAGGAGGAAGAAGGGGAAATGGAAGAGAAAAGTGAAGAGAAAAACGAAAATTAATATAATAAATGGAAGAATGCTATAATATCGATAAAGGAAAAAAAGAGGGAAAAAAAGGAAGATGGCAACGATGAAGTAAGAAGAAATAAAACTAACCAACAGAGAGAGAGAGAGAGAGAAGAAGTAAATCAAGGCCAGGAAGAAGAGTGAGGGGGTCAGAAAATTCTGGTTAAGGGGAATTTGTTAGCTGGGAGATGAGTTTGTGGGCAGGGTGCAGTCTTGTGCTTGGGGGAAATTTGTATCTTCGTGAAAATTTGTGGCATTCATGTTAGGGCAGGTTTCTGGAGGGAGGTTGGAATCTTCTGGGGGAATTTGGAGGGTTGCTTAAGCGGTCTGGCATTTTCTGGGGAGGTCTGGGATGATTTGGTGAGGCTTCTCGTGTTTCTGGGGAGGCACGGTGTTTTTGGCAGGCTGGTATGTAGGAAGGTTATATTGGAAAGGTGAAGTTTGTGGTTTGTTGTTCTAGTCTTTCTGTGTGCCTGTTCATCCTCTCTGGGAAGTCTTGACATAGAACCATCATATTATATGTCGTAGTATTTACTGACCATATCTAGGGTAAATTTTAATGCGAAGGTCATAAGACAAAGGCAAAGGTAAGTGCAGGAAAAAATGTATAAATATTACTTGAGAGCGAATTGTGCGTATTTTGTTAGTTTTGTATTTCTTGTTGCTGTTCTTGTTGTTCTTACTTCCAACTTGGAGAATACTTTAATTATAACCATTACTACACGTATATAGAATTACCGGTACCTTCCAGCTTTACATGTTGTAGATCTGTCCTGCCCCACCATCCGCTAATACTCAAGACCGTTCAACCCATTCCCGTACACCCATCCTTCTCATTTCCTTTATCATTAAATCCATCTCCTGAGGAAAAAAAAGAATAACAGTGATTTATACCTTGTCATTGTCAACGTGGCTCTTCATATAATACTCAGTCTCACAGAGTATATTGTAGTGTCCCTCCCCACCCTGCTACCGTCTGAACCCATCCCACCTACTAATTTCCACCCACAACACTTGTTGTTTGCTTCCCTGCCTTTTACATACAGTTTCTCATCATCCATTTCCATTCCCTCCGCTCTCTCTCTCTCTCTCTCTCTCTCTCTCTCTCTCTCTCCATCCACAGTGCGACCTCATCACCCATCCCACCTCAACTCACCATCCAGGTCTCTTTGTTCGGCAGTATGCTTTGAGTCTGGCTTTGGGTATGTACGGTAGTGAATGTCATTTCTAAGGTTTCATTGCGTATATATTTTTTACCAAGATTTCATATTTTATAACTTACAAATTTGCACCTATAATTACTGTATTATTCTCTCAACTCGCTGTATAGACGCATATAAAATGTTAGCAATGTATAGTATTTTCGAACAACCAGGATCACTTTGTTTGACAGTAGGCGAGTTGTTGATTTCAATTCTGTTTTAAGAACTTTTTAGCAAGTTGTTATTTTCGCCAAATTTAATTGATTATTTAAAAGTGTACATACCATTTTATGTGTTCCTGTGTGAACAGAAACATCCAAGATAATGACTAAGTTGATTCCAGGTGTAACACGCGATACCTAAAGAAATATTACGGACATATCAAACACCCTCACATGTCCTCACTTTGCTGAGCTCCGTTAACCAACCAACGACGAGTGATGGAAAGCCTTTCTCCCACTGTACCCTAGGGGTATTCCGAAACAGGTATTCAACTGATCGTCTACACACAATGAATCAGCTAAATGAGAAAACTATAGAATATAAAAAATCACTGTGCTTAGGTTTTGTTGACTACAAAAAGCCTTTTGACTCAGTGGAGCACATAGTAATTATAAATTCATTGTGAGGACAAGGAGAAAATGAAAACATTGTAAAACTGCTCTAAAACATATATAAATAGGGAACTGCTAGTTAAATTACATAAGGACTCGGAAAATATTTAGACTGAGATGGGTGTGCGTCAGGGAGATACAGTTTCACCAAAAATTATTTACAGCATGTCTAGAAAGTATTTTCAGGAAGCTAAACTGAGAAGGCAAAGGAGTAAACATGGAGAAAAGCTAAAGCATTTAAGATGTGCAGATGACATTGTCCTGATCTCAGAAACATTGCAAGAAATGTTAAACGACCTTAACAGAGAAAATCTCAAATTAGGAGTCTCATAGCGGAGTAAAACTAATGTTTCGTCCACATACACCAGAGAGCGTCATCTGAAGTCGAGGAATACATTTACTTGTGGCAAATACTAAAATTAACGAAATACCATGATAGTGCAATAAAAAGATGCATTACAGATGGATGGACAGCTTTTGGTAAGCATAGAGACATCATGAAAAATAGCTTACCAATATTTATGAAAAGTATATAATGAATGTATAATTCCTAAACCTCTTCACTGTAAGGATATCATTCACATGGAAGGGTAAGATATGAGATCATATTTTGGTTGACAGAGAAAACTTAATTCTGACCCATCTTAGTAGCTATATACTTTCCATCTTCTTACTTTCCTTTATATGTAGAATACATGTTTCATATCGACACTATCTGCATTGCTAATATACGAGGGAGTTACTTACAAAGGTAAATAACCCCTACACAGCTACAAATCCTTCGTAAGATAATTTGTATCAGATGGTGATAGCCTCGCTGCACTGCAGTAAGAGAGAGAGAGAGAGAAACGTCAGTGATTATATTTTTCGTGTTGCGAATATTTTGTGTTAAAATCAGCAGATTCCCATAATTGTCAAGGGATTTACGAAAGCTGTACTTAACCATTCCCGTTCTAAAAGTCTGTTCTAACCTGTAAGCAGATTGATAGGCTGAAAATATTAGAAGTCAGACAAAAAGACAGAAGCAGAAAAGCAGAGACGGACAATGGAAAACAAAGATGAGAAAGAAATAGGCAGCTAAAAGTATAAAGAAGGAAGAAAAAAAGAGAGACAGATAAAACGAGAAGCAGTTGGACAGTGAGATGAGGCAGGCAAGCTAGTGAATTGCAACTATCCAGTTCTAACAGCGTGGTCCAAATTACTGAAAAGTCTTGTGGTTTCGTTACCAAGGCGGGTCAAGCCCAACACACACACACACACACACACATGCAGAGAGAGAGAGAGAGAGAGAGAGAGAGAGAGAGAGAGAGAGAGAGAGAGAGAGAGAGAGAGAGAGAGAGAGAGAGAGTGTGTGTGTTAAGGGGAATTGTGCAGATAGGGGAATTACAAGAGTGAGATGAAAGATAGTGAGGAATAATAGCAGAGAAGAAAACAGGTAAAGGAAAGCAAACTATAGGAACCAACTGGGGAGAGAAAGGAGGGCGGGGAAAACTGATGGAGCAGAAGTGAAATGGAGTGAAAGATCAAACGTCTGAGTAAAAGGAGAGAAAGAGGAAGAAATAAAAAGAAATAATGATTGGCTGAGAGGTACAAAGAAGAGGCTAAAAGAAAAGAGAATGACAAAAGGAAAATATGAAAGGAAAGGGAATGAAAGATAAGAGTAGAAAATAAAAGAGAGGCGGGGAGAGAAGAAGGAAAGAGAAGAGGAAGGAAGAGGAAAAACGAGGAGGTATGGAGAACAGAGAAGAGGAAAAAGAAAAGTAATAGAGAAAAGAGGAGGAAAAGAGAGGGAGGTGTGGTTAGGAAAAAAATGGATGGGGAAGTAAAGAAAAAAGAGAGGAGGAGGAGGAGAAGAAGAGTAGTGAGGGGTGGAAAAGTAGAAGAAATGAGAAATGGAGCAGAAAAAGAATGAGGGGGAAGAGAAGATGGAGGAAAGGGATAAAGGAGACATACGAGGAAGAGAACAGAGAAGAAAAGAAAGAGAACGAGGAAGCGGAAGAGAGAGAGAGAGAGAGAGAGAGAGAGAGAGAGAGAGAGAGAGAGAGAGAGAGAGAGAGAAGCAAACAGGAAGTGAAGGAGGTCTGCTGGATGAGCTATAGGCATTAACGGGGCAAAGAGAGAAAGGATGAGCAATGGAACTATGGATGAAAAAGAGTGATAACGATAGAGATGATACATGGGATAAATGGCGAAGAAAGTAAAGGAGTTGAAAACAGGGACGAGTGAATAACATGGCAGATAGAAGTAGGGGAGCGGCTAGATAGATATGATATGGAGGAAAGGGAAGGCATGTATAGGTATTCACAGAAGAAATGTGTGCGCATGGAGCTAGTGTTTGAGGTGAAAAGGGGACGGAACTGGGTGCAAGGAACAATGTGGTGGAACAAAAGAGTGAAACAAACTGTGGTAGAGAAACAGAGTACATACAAATGACTAGATGAAAAGTAGAGGAACGGGCGATGTAGAAAGACGAAAAGAGAGTCATATGTAGGGAAATGAACAGAGGTGAAAAGACTAGTAAAAAGAGCAAGAAAGGAGTGAATGAGAGGTCTGGAAGATCTCTGAGTGTATAATTATGAAAGTGGAGGGAGTGTAAGGAACTGTTTTGGAAGGTTAAAAAGGTAAGACAGGGTGATAGGGGAAGCAGCAGAGAAGAAGATAAACATGCTGTAATACTAGTGGAAAATGGAGAAAAGGTTTGCACATGGAGAACACATTAAAGCATTGATGAACGTGAAGAACAAACTTAGAACAAGTTTAAGAGGTTGAGGAATAGCTAGGAGAGAAAAAAAAACAGAAGCCAGTACGGAGGAAGAGATAAGTAGAACGGCGTCTGGCAATTGACAGATAGAATAAGGATGGATAAATGAAGGGCTACCATGCTGACACTTGGGTTCCCGTTAATCACAGCTGAATAAAATTATTTGGTGTCAGACGGAATACAATAATGGAGTTGCCCCAAGAATGAACAGTTGATGGTGACCATTTTAAACCAGGCTCCTATACTCTGTGGTGAATAATATCTGTCGTGAGTATAAACGCAGTAAAAGATTGAACTGAGCTTGATAATTGATGGCACCAATATTAACACTCTGAGTCTCCTTTACTCTGCCTAAACGGAATAAAACTGTCTGACATTAGCGTGCACAGCATACTACAGTTGTCACAACAAGGTACGTGCATGCTTATGAGACAGAGACAGAGGTGGGACAGAGGTAGAAATGTAGATAGGTAGATATATGGATAGTTAGAATGAGAGAGAGAGGGGGGGAGGGGGGGCAGAGACAGGAAGACGCGCAGGTGGAAGAAAAATTATGATACGGGAAAGAAAAGAGAAGGAGGATAGGAAGGAGGGTAGATTGTTACATAGAAATGGTCAGTAAGATGCTTGAGTGATAAAAAGATAACAAGAACATTTAGGACGACAAGAAGTTGCAAAAAAAGATACTATAGGAAAATGAGAAAAAGGATTAGCGGAAAAGGATAAGAAAAATGGGAGAAGAAGCAAAAGAAGAAACTGGATAAGGATAAGGAATATCGAGTGAGGAAAACAGAAGAAATTTAAGAGGCGAATAAATTGTTGAGACGAAAAATATCTCGAGATAAACAAAAAGTGGCAGAGGATGAAGAGAGCTTTTGGAAGGGGAAAGCAAACTGCAGGAAGAAAATTTTTGCAGAGACACGAGTAGGTGGAAAAAAAATATGTTGATCAAGTGAGAGAAATTAAATAAATGTTAGTG
>JAGKTI010042102.1:0-10154 GCA_018397915.1 Birgus latro
TCACTCACATACACTCTCCTCGTCAGTCTTTCACTCTCCATCCTCTCTACATGCCCAAACCACCTTAACGTGCTTCTCCTAACGCTTCCCATCACATCCTCAACCACACCACAACGCTCCTTCACTTCCTCATTTGTTAGTCTGTCTCTCCATGTGACTCCACATGCTCCTCTCAAATAACTCATTTCCACTGCTCTCACTCTTGACTTCTGTCCTTCCAACAAGGTCCAAGCTTCACTTCCATATGTCAGAGTTGGTATCACAATACTGTCATGTAACAACCTTTTCACTTCCATGCTCATTTCCCTGTTTCTTATCACTGCTTTCAACAAACCAGCCACCTTCCTTCCCTGCAGCACCCTTTCGAGCACTTCACCCTCCAGACTTCCATCCTTACTCATCACACTGCCCAAGTACTTAAATTCACTCACATTCTCCATATCCTTCCCATCCAATCTCACTGTACATTCACTGGCTTCACTTCTCTCGAAGACCATCACTCTTCCCTACATTCACCTTATGTGTTTGATCTAAATTCCTCTGGGAAGTCTGATTGTGAGATCGAGTGGCCCGCAAGGTATGTTACTATCTAAAGGATTCACGCACTCTAATCTACTCACGCTACCCTAATTACAGTCTCAAGGCCTCAGTGTCCCATCTTTTATTGTAACGGGACTAATAATTTCTTTCCTGGCAAACGCTGGGTGGTGGCAGCCTACTGATATTTTACTTACTTCTACATGTTGGTATTTCTTCCTAGTGTTAGTAAATCATCGAGGCCTTCCTTAAAATTTTAGGATCTTTTACAGGTAGTAATCAGTTAAATTCTTCATAATTTAAATAGAATAAAAATCTAGAACATTACTCTGGTGACAAAAGTTACCATCATTTGTATGATCCCCAAATACCCATTATTACACTGGTGGCTAAGCAGTGGGATTACTAATAAATTCATACAGACGAAATTCTCATTATTACACTGGTGGCAGAGGTGGGATTACTTAATTCATATCGTAGTCAAATTTTTTATCATTACACTGGTGTCAAAAGCGGTGGGATTTTGATAGATTCAGTAATAACATACTAGAGGCCCACTTGATCTTATATTGAGAACTAGAGGATAGTATTTTCCATCGAAGTAATAAGAGTGTTATTGAAAATCCTCATAGTGTGGACCATCATAGCTTTTTTGGATAGGAAATTCCCCCTTACAATAAAACATCCACATACACATCACAAACTTGGGAAGTATGGGGCAGACTGTGACACATCTCTCGCTGTCATCTGAGAAAATGGAGGCGAGGTCGATTCGGGCGGGAGTTGGACCTCCCGTGTGGAGGGGGAGGAGAAACATGGCGCCTGAGGTGTGTTTGGAACTCGTGGTGGAGGAGCTGTTGGATGGGCGTGCGGGCGTAGGGGAAGTTGTGTCCGTGGGGAAGGAGATGCAGGGAGCCCCAGGATGGGTAGGGCCCTGTTGCGGAGGAGGAGAGTGGCTTTTGGAACCCCCAGAAGAAGCCCTTGGGCCTGATCCTAATGTGATGGAGGAGTAACCGCCGCCCTGTGAGAGATGTCCTCCCCAGTGATTTTTTTGGGAGGGAAAATGTTGAAGTGGCGAAGTGTTGATAAGATGGTTATGGACATATTAAGTTAAGTGCTGGATAGGGAAATGTGTGTGGGTCGGACCGTCTGACTATTGACTGTGGTAATCGGAGTACGTGTCATGGGCGTAGCCCAGTTCAGTGGGAATATTATGTTGCTTTAATTCGACGGGTAACCAGTATCCTCTCAATCTACAGTCAGTACGGCCTAGGGTGTAACAGTGACTTCAGGACCTGACAGGTGCTCGTCAGTTACTAGGTGGAGAGCTGGAAACACAAGACTGTATGAATGGAGAGTGTGAATGCGATAGTAGGTTGTAAGCATGGGAAGCACCCCTGGGACGATCCTAGCAGCGAGGGTACAGGTTTGTCCAGGTGAGACGACCATGTTATCATCCAGGCAGGAGGATGACTGGGGCACATTTTTTTCTACTGAATATTCGGGAGTTCATTGGTGACAGGGAAGCGACCCACTGGGGTACGCAATTTATTCGTGGACCGACAGGTGCCACTTATGGGAGTATCAGATAGTGAGAACACTATCTTAATCTGGAGTTCATAGGGTGTTTCACAGTCAAATTGGGTAAGTCTGTCCTGTCCGCACACATGTCTCTAAGAAGTGTAGAAGAAAGAGTTGTATGAAGACTTACGATGTTCAATTTTTTTTTTTTTTTCTGGAGGATGGACCTGTGTAATGCCGTAATTTTAAGGTTAGTATAAGTATAATATAAGTTACTAAATGTATAATATAAGTAAATGTAAATGTAGTTAAGTTAGTGTAAGTGTAGTCCTGGACCCCTGTTTAACTGATGCAATGTATAGGAAATGGTCATCAAATTCATATTTGGGCTTGTTCCTAGTTAATGTATAGCAAGAGTGGAATATTATTAATAGGTAAGACCGTATGGAGCGAGATGGAAGTGCAAAGCATGATCTGTTTTCGATAAGAGGCAAAGAAAGTTAATTCGAGGTTAAAATTCGCGATAGTTTGTATTTACACTTTGAATTCAGAAATTTTGTAGTTAGGTTTGGTATTATCATCTTTTTGTACTATATAAAAATGAATCTGAGCTTAGGTAAAGTCTGATTATTGATTATAGTCACCTGTAGCCACAAAATATATATTTTTTTCACTAGCGCCAAGTCACGTAGACCGGACAACTGCGACACATGGTTACAATTAGATAAAACTCGTGAGTTTAGGCTTCGGTAAAAACTGTCAGACCCATATGATTCTATCTATTGCCAGACGCCTCAATCCCGAACGGGGTGGCCACAAACAAATCGCCTCCATGTCACTCTGTCCCCTGCCATTTCACTACCACGCTCCCAACTCACACCCCCCTCTCTCATATACCTCTCCACTCCATCCCTCCATCTCATCCTCGGCCTCCCCCTCCCTCTCGCCCCCTCCACCTCACTCACATACACTCTCCTCGTCAATCTTTCACTCTCCATCCTCTCCACATGCCCAAACCACCTTAACGTGTTTCTCCTAATGCTTCCCACCACATCCTCAACCACACCACAACGCTCCTTCACTTCTTCATTTGTTAGTCTGTCTCTCCATGTGACTCCACATGCTCCTCTCAAATAACTCATTTCCACTGCTCTCACTCTTGACTTCTGTCCTTCCAACAGGGTCCAAGCTTCACTTCCATATGTCAGAGTTGGTATCACAATACTGTCATGTAACAACTTTTTCACTTCCATGCTCACCTCCCTGTTTCTTATCACTGCTTTCAACGAACCAGCAACCTTCCTTCCCTGCTGCACCCTTTCGAGCACTTCACCCTCCAGACTACCATCCTTACTCATCACACTGCCCAAGTACTTAAATTCACTCACATTCTCCATTTCCTTCCCATCCAATCTCACTGTACACTCACTGGCTTCACTTCTCTCGAAGACCATCACTTTACTCTTCCCCACATTCACCTTTAGATTCCGTTTCTTACACACTCTCCCAAACTCATCTACCAAGCCTTGCAGCTCCCCTTCGTCTTCGCCCATATGATTGCCACAAAATTTTAAACATCGTGAGTCAGTTTCGTCTAAGTATGGCGAAAGTGAATTCCTCGTTGCATAATCTTTGTTAATTGTTATAGTAAGTAATCTGAAGAGTAATAAGTCGAAGTCAGTTCCGGTGTTGGGACAACAGCAAGCGAGCGCGAGTGTTCTAGATGGGGACGATCACTGGGAGTCCTGAAACAATTGTATCAACAGGTCGGTCGAGAGCTTGTCCTTAAATCTTCCCCCTTTTGTCTCAAATAATTGATCTTCTATATATATATATATATATATAGTAAGTTGACTGATAATATTCCCCAACTTCTTTTTATGTTCACTGGAAGTCCTGAAAGCATCGTATCAACAGATTGTGGGTGTAACGTCGAGGGCTCTAGAAACGGTGCTTGTAGATACCACGCGGCGCTACTTGCCAGTGCCCATTCACAAATTCACCCCCCTTTTTCATCTCTTTCCATACTGTGAGGTCAATTATGTATATGTAAGATCCATTTGAAAAGTCTTTTCTTCTACAGTGAAGCATTCTAGTTGATAGCGAGTGTGATTTATGAAGACGTATTTTCTAAAGTACAGAGTATAATAAACGCTTTGTAGTTTAAATAGAATCATTCTTAAACAACCTATCATATATATAACTATATCAATTTATGTAAACCATTGGGAAAATTAGGGTGAATATACTAAATTTAGAGTAATTTTTGGTGGTAAGTTGTGACTCGAATTAGAGCGGAGAGTCCGTTAGAGACCGTGGAAGTGCAAGTCACGCTCATAATTGAATTATTCTCTTTTTTTGTGTACACTGTATTAGGTTAAGAGATCAAGTTACATGTATAATTAATGTATGTAAATTATTGATCGGGCATAAATTCATCTGTGTGCAGGATTTTTCAACATCTTGTTGAGTGGCAATAACCCAAGTATCTTATCAGCTGTGGTGAACACACGATTAAAAAGCTTTGTACTGTGATATGTTAGTCAGCCCAGTATTTATTTCTGTGGAGAAGAGAACATTATTATTACAGTACTTCTAGAGGAATTAGAATCTGAAGAATAATCTGTGTACTTATTTCTTTTGATCGAAGGTTAATTTCTTATACTGTATGGTAAGGTTAGTAAATCATAGATAATCATTTTACTTATATGTGTTTGATCTAAATTCCTCTGGGAAGTTTGATTGTGAGATCGAGTGGCCCGCAAGGTATGATACTATCTAAAGGATTCACGTCCTCTAATCTACTCACGCTACCCTAATTACAGTCTCAAGGCCTCAGTGTCCCATCTTTTATTGTAACGGGACTAATAATTTCTTTCCTGGCAAATGCTTGGTGGTGGCAGCCTACTGATATTTTACTTATTTCTACATGCTGGTATTTCTTCCTAGTGTTAGTAAATCGTCGAGGCCTTCCTTAAAATTTTAGGATCTTTTACAGGTAGTAATCAGTTAAATTCTCCAAAATTTAAACTGAATAAAAATCTAGAACATTACTCTGGTGGCAAAAGCTACCATAATTTGTATGATCAAAATTCTCAATATTACATCATCAACCCTTTAAGTCCACTCCAGGACCGGCCTATCCCTACCGAAGCAGGGACGATACAAGCCATGTATCTCTACCCAGTGGCTTAGGCTGTCTTGTAGAGACTTTATGTAGGGCGAGAAGTCCTTGTGAGTGTAATTGTTGTGTTGTAGTGGCTTTGGACGTGTGTGTAGTCTGTGAATCAAGTGTAATCGGCCCACATTAAGCCAATTGGGTGCAAGCATACTATTGTCCATCTAAAACGTCCAGATCATTGTGGCATTGCCCCTCATGGGAAGTACCCCTCCTGCGGTGTTGCCAGTTTTTGTACTGGGGAAATTATCGAATAAGCACTTTGTCTCTAATCCGATCATTTGCCCAGTACAAAAATTGGCAACTCCGCAGGAGGGGTAATTCCCATGAGGGGCAACGTCACAACAATCCGGATGTTTTAGATGAACTATAGTATGCGACACTGGTTCAACCACAGCACCCCTTGTGTCCGCCAAAGTGGTCAGTGGCTTGGTGAACACTTCCCAACGTTTTCACAACTTTGGTGGAAGATGAACCCGCTCCCACCAGTGTGCGAGACACACACTCCGCCACTGTACCACAGAGGCTTCATAATTATATATATACAGAAATCTTCCCACTAGCTGACGTAACAGATCTAAAGGCATGTCCGGAAAGTGCTCATGCCCGGATATTGGGCCCTGTAGCTCCAACACCGGTCATACCTGACCTTAACCTAACCTAACCTAAATCAGAAAACCACCTCCCTACCTCCCTACTGGACATGCATAGCACTTATTTAAGACCCCATTCACATAAATAATGGACACAAAGTATGAATTAATTGAATTTTAACCAAAAAATGATGATTCTGAGGTGAGTAAGGCAGAGGTGTTCACCACTTGGCATCATAGTGGAAGTAAGTATCGGACATGGCAATCATTAAGAAAATCACCCTTTCTCACATCTAATGCACTAAAATATGGGATACAAAGCATCAAATAAATAAACTGTTACCAGAAAATGACGATTATTAGGTGGGTAATGCAGAGGTGTTCACCACTTGGCAGCATAGTGGGTGTAAGTATCGGACATGGTAATCACTAAGAAAATCACCCTTTCTCACATCTTATGCACTAAAATGGGATACAAAGCATCAAATAAATAAACTGTTACCAGAAAATGATGGTTTACAGGTGAGTATGGCAAAGATGTTCACCAGTTGACAAAATAGTGAACATATGTAAGAGACATGATAATCACTATGAAAATCACCTTTTTCACAGCCTATGCACTCAAATATGGGACACAAAGCATGAAGTAAATAAAATGTAACCAGAAAAATTATGATTTAGAGGTAAGTAGGGCAAATATGTTCACCAGCTGATACTTTAGTGAATGTAGGTAAGAGACATGATAATCACTATGAAAATCACCTTTTTCACAGCCTATGGACTCAAATATGGGACACAAAGCATGAAGTAAATAAAATGTAACCAGAAAAATTATGATTTAGAGGTGAGTATGGCAAATATGTTCACCAGCTGATACCTCAGTGAACATAGGTAAGAGACATGATAATCACTATGAAAATCACCTTTTCACAACCTATGCACTCAAATATGGGACACAAAGCATGAAGTAAATAAAATGTAACCAGAGAATGAGAATTTAGAAGTGAATATGGAAAGTATTTGGCAGTTGACAGTGTACTTACATATCTGTGGTAGCTGTTACTAATATTACCCCCATCTCTAAGGCTTTTACAGTGGTGATAAAAGCTCTTGAAGCATGTACAGCAATCCAGTGTTTAACTGCACTAACACTCTGAATTATGATTGTTTAAACAAAAACGGACAATACCGCAAACGATCTCAACGACTGTTTACTCATCACGGGGTTGAAAGATAACTGGCGGAAGGGGAGAGTGTGGGAAGGGATCATAAACATGGCTGTTCGGCGCCGCACACCAAATTCAAACTTAATGGTCGAAAACATTCGGATTTTTTTTTTCTTTGGGAGGGGGGGGGTTCCGAAAGTCCCAGCCAATGATGTCTGGACAGTGAGGTAACCGGTTGTTGGTCATCCGGATAGTAGGGTGATTACTGTATATATGTATGTATATATATATATACAGTAATCCCTCCAATATCCGATGTAATAGAGCCAAAGGCATGTCCAAATATTGGTTCTGTCCGGATATTGGGCCCAGAAGCTCCAGCACTAGTCATTCATGACCCTAACCTAACCTAAATCAGAAAACTACCTTCCTACCTCCCTACTGGACATGTATAGCACTTATTTAGGTCCGTTTTCACATAAATAATGCACACAAAGCATGAATTAATTGAATTTTAACCAAAAAATGATGATTTAGAGGTGAGTGAAGCATAGGTGCTCAGAGCTTCCCAGCATAGTATAAGTAAGTATCTGACATGGAAATCATCTTTTCTCACATTTTATGCACTAAATTATTTGATACAAAGCATCAAATACAGTAAATGATGTAAATTGCTACCAGAAAAATGATTAGGTTAGGTTAGGTTAGGTTATGACCAAACATGAAATTCACTGCCTTTCACCTTTTTCATAGTTGGTGCACTTCAGAACTATGCGTGAAAAAATTAAATTGCAAGCAGGAAATTGCGATTAACATTTTTGGTAATTTTTTAAGACATTTACAGCATGATGAAAACAGGTTAGGCATGAAAATCTTTATGGTAAGCATAGGTTAGGTTAGGATTGGTTAGGTTAGGTTATGACCGAACATGAAATTCACTGCCTTTCACCTTTTTCATAGCTGGTGCACTTAAAAACCTGCATGAAAAAATTAAATTGCAAGCAGGAAATTATGATTAACATTTAGGGTAATTTTTTAACACATTTACAGCATGATGAAAACAGGTTAGGCATGAAAATCTTTATGGTAATCATAGGTTAGGTTGGGTTATGACCGGACATGAAATTCACTGCCTTTCACCATTTTCATAGCTGGTGCACTTAAAAACCATGCTTGAAAAAATTAAAATGCAAGCAGGAAATTTTGACTAACATTTTTGATAATTTTTAAACACATTTACAGCATGATGAAAACAGGTTAGGCATGAAAATCTTTATGGTAATCATAGGATAGGTTAGGTTAGGTTAGGTTAGGTTAGGTTAGGTTAGGACCGGACATGAAATTCACTGCCTTTCACCATTTTCATAGCTGGTGCACTTAAAAACCATGCTTGAAAAAATTAAATTGCAAGCAGGAAATTATGATTAACATTTAGAGTAATTTTTTAACACATTTACCGCATGATGAAAACAGGTTAGACATGAAAATCTTTATGGTAATCATAGGTCAGGTTAGGATAGGTTAGGTTAGGTTAGGACCGGACATGAAATTCACTGCCTTTCACCATTTTCATAGCTGGTGCGCTTAGAAACCATGCATGAAAAAATTAAATTGAAAGCAGGAAATTATGATTAACATTTAGGGTAATTTTTTAACACATTTACAGCATGATGAAAACAGGTTAGACACGAAAATCATTATGGAAATCATCTTGCACACAGTTTATGCATGAGATAAATGATATGGAAAGAACAAAACAAGGAATTTTGATGAAATTAGGGTACTTACGAAAAAGAAGCTGCCATCCTGATGTATAACTCGCTCTATCATCTCAGACTTTGACACGAAAAATTGCACCACACAACCCTCGCAATTTACAATCACCAGAACTTCTCACCAACACTTTCCACAACGTTTTTTTTGCATAACTGGGATCACATCACTTCACTGCACTGTACATAACAGTAAATTCCCGTGTGGTCTAGTGACGAGTCCTGGAGCCTTGTGAACTCAGTAACAGCTTTCAGCTCAGTTCCACGTACCAACACACCTGTGGCACGTTGTTGTTGATACCAAATCAGCGTGGATCGGTCGATGTCTGCATACTTAGGACTAAACTTCACCTTCCTCTCCACGTTTCGTTTGGTCTTCGAAGCGAAATCAGCCATGTACTGCTGTAGCTTGTCTCGGGACTTCTTGATACCAAACAAGGTGGAGCAAGCGAGATTGAACTCAACGAACCCGTGATGTCAGCCACCCGGCGTCCATCTTCTCCAATACCCTTCCCTCTTCTTCTCCAGAGTCAGAACCACTTTCTTCCTCTTCTCAGGTGGCGGGGCCATCATCAAACACATGATGAAGAAGGTGAAGAGCAGTATCAAGCACTGTAGGAGGTAGGGTATCACCACAAAAGCAATCACTTCGGCCGCCATTGTCAGAGCTGTTCACGAGGAAGGAGCTGAGTGGGAAATGGGGCCCGACAGAGAGGCGCCACGCGCGTAAACACAGCCGATTGGCGCGCGCGGGAAATTCAAACTGACGCGGTCCAAAAAATTCGTTTTTTTTTTTTTTTTCCGAATTTTTTGGCATTTTGGGGGTTGGGCAGCCCATGATATCCGAATAGTGAGGGTGTTCGAATATTGGACATCCGAATAATAGAGGGATTACTGTATATACAGTAGGCGCGGAAAGTACTGACGCTTTTTTGCCGACGTCATTCTTTTTCGCGTTAAGTGAAGTAGGGTCAATACTACCCTCCCCTGTGATGCAAAATGAGCTGACGCTTTTTCAACGGGAGCTGGCAACCCTGCTTGATAGGTCTGGCACCACAGGAGCAGGCTCAGTAATGTTTGGGCAGCCACAGGAGGAGGATTGTCTCTGTGTGTGATGCACCACAAGGGCATGTTTTGACTCAAATAACACAGTTATTTGGTTACCTACCACATTCTCATCATACCTAAAGTAACCACAAGCAAGGACAAACGTGTGGAAGTGATTACTTTATACAAAGCTGGCCACAAACTCCCATTTATTGCAAATCAGATGGTGTTAGACTGAGGACAGTGCAGACTGGTGAAGTGGTTCAAGGACAGTGGGAAGGCCATTCCTCCCACTCCACTTCCCAAGCCTGGGAGACCTCGTAAGACAACCTTCAGGACC
>JAGKTI010042104.1:0-10153 GCA_018397915.1 Birgus latro
TCAACAAATGCAATGTGGTCCCAAATCATGCAGCTTCAAATGGCCTCATAGAGCACCATAACCGAAATTAGGTTTTCGAGTGTCGCAGACATCTAGGATCACATACTGCATCCTGGGATGAATGGATACCCCAAGTAGCAGCTTCCATAAATAGTTCCATCAATACATCCACTGGCAAATTTCCCTTCTTTGCCTTATTTGAATTCGATAAAGGCCTACCCTATTCCATCTTATCCTCAAGGCCAGATCCCATCTATAACGTGGATGACTATATGAAGGCGAAAAGGGCAACCTTCCAGAAAGTCCATCTATATGTAAAAGCAAATCTGGCATCATCTCAGTACATGTTGCAATGCCAGCATAAGTCTGCCTCACCCATCAGTATCAACATTGGTGATCTAGTATTTGCTCGTTCATCTATATGCATCTTTAAATTGGATGACAAATTTAGAGGTCCCTACAGCATGATAACTCAACAAGGTAACAAGTTTCAAATACAGGAATTGTTCATTAAAGATACCAAATGTGTGCATGCAGATGATCTAAAGCGTGCACCATGAGGCCTGGTGTTGGAAGAGTCGCTTGCACATCCGCCCAAAATTCATGGACGAGGATAATTCATGGTCAATCTACGACTTCCTCAGAGAGGTCGAAACAGACATTCGTAATCCACAAATCACATCTATCTAAACCCCTCAAACTCTCTTGTCTTACGGGTCGGTTACACCAAGGCAAGTCACAAATAGGAGCCAAGATTTGTGGAGGCGCTTTGAGGACATTCGTTCCTTTGATGAATTCTACACAGAATTAATGCAGCTTTGTTGTCAGCATTCAAATGTCGCATCTCTTATTGATTTAACTAATCTTCCACACAAATGAAGGACATGAAAATCCCAGTTCAAAATGCCAAGTTATTTCAGGCAGCAGCGGTGATGAAGGCCACTAGTTTGGAGATGTGCCAGTTGTTGTGTGGCACCCAATGGGTACAACTCATAAATGGAACTCCTATGCTTTCACTAAAAAAACTTTGGAGATTTGATAGGTTACTTGAGATTTATGAATTGGCTATACGGACGACAGAGAGAGATAGCCCTACAGATAGGTTTCAGTCCAGGAGATAAAATTGTTAACATCTCAAAGGCCATCCAAGAAAGAACAGGATTGAACCTCACTCGTCAGACCATTAATCACCCCTCGGTCTCGCAAGTTTGGCATGCTTCTGCCATTTCATCAGATTACTCACGTCTGTGACTCACTACGAGGGGAAAACCCAACACTAACCGTTCCCTTTCACGGTACCGATCACAGACCGGCAGTCGTGACCAGTCCAATGTGCGACGGGGCAAACAATCCTTGGTTGTGTGCTGGCACTGTGGTATCACTGGGCTTCGAGAATCTATTTGTGACCATAAACAAAGACGACATCACTCACAAGGAATACAGCAAACACCTTCACGAGCGCATCATCATAAATGCAAGTATTACAAGAACAGCAAGACTCACTACTGAAAAATGTTGTTACCTAAAAAGCCGGCAATCGGGGGAAGAGGAGCACCTGTATCGGAAAAATGTAATGTAACGTCAAAAGATACGTCTATTTCCGAGGAACGAGATGTAACAACAGAAGATCAACTCCCCATTTGCCAGGTAGGGCCTATAACATCTTCAGGCTTAGTCATTCTAGGAGGGGGTGAAGACATACAAATCCCTTTTTTCATGGACACAGGATCTATGGTAAATCTGATCTCTGATACCTCTTTAGACATCATTAGGGGAACAAACAAAAGGGTCGGAATCCTTGAGCCACCTGACATTCGCCTATGTGGTGTGGATGGCTCAAAGTTTAAGGTCAAGGGAAGTTACTTTAAAGGTACAACTAGATAGAACCTTGACATCTTTCACAGCAGAATTTCATGTTACTAATGAACTCAGATATCCAGCAGATGCCCTTATTGGTTTACCCACCATGGCACGATACTCCATCACATTGTTACCTGCTTGTGGTTGTATAGACATTTCAAGGTTCCCAGTATATGGCATGGAATACCCACGTCCTGTGCTTTCTCAAATAAACTCAGTCATTCAATACCCCAAGACCCCACCACTACCTGAGAGTACAGATGAATACTCCCCATCATCTGAGAGTAAAGAGATAAATCCACCACAGCCTGGGAGCAAAGAAGTAAAATCCTCAGCATCTAATGATACACTCTTTAAGCATGCAATAGTGGATCTTGCAAACCCCTCTAATGACAGCACTATAGCCGACTCAAAGACGTCTCAGTTAGCTACCTCACAAAATTTGAGTGATGTTGTAGAACACGCAGAGACGAGGTGTGCAGTAACAAAAGTGCACAATTTTGTTACTGTATGAGTTTATCATGGTCTCTGTTCGTGTTGTAGGTGCGAAAGAGTGAATGTACTAACATACTGAGACGTGTTGTGAATAGCTTAACTTGAGTCGGCATTGTGTACTGTGTTGCAGGATAACTTGTGTTACCTGTACTTGCTAAATGTCACTAATGCTCCCTGAAGCTTAAAAGTGGTATAAAGATTGGAGATTTCCTGGTTTACCCATCAGCCGAAAAGGTGTGCCAGGATATACCATTCTCCATACCAGCTGAAAATGATGATGATAATGATCCAGCAGGTGTGTATGCCATCAACTCTAAGAGATCTGCTCCGACACTTTCACCTGACCTACTCTCAAGTCTGACTTGTGAAGATTTTCCATAGCATAAAGATCAATTAGTCAATCTATTCCAGTCTTATCGAGATGTTGTAGCTTTACCCGGAGAACCAATGGCTAGTACAGATTTAGTTAAATGTCACACAGAACTAGAACCGGGTACTTAGCCGATCTACATACCAGCATATCAACTGCCTCACAGCTGGAGAAAAGAGACAGATGAGATAGTACAAAAAATGATAGATCAGGATATTATTAAACCCTCTGCAGTCCATGGAATAGCCCACTTTTCTTAGTCCCAAAGAAAGGCGGCCAATTTAGACCAGTAGTGGACTATCATAAATTCTATAACCATACTAGATCGTTTACCATTACTTGTCCTGACAGATTTGCTAGAGTCACTAGGTGAGAACAACGTAGTCTTTACATCCCTAGACCTACTCGGTGGCTACTGGCAAGTAGAAATGGAATCTCACCCTATAACAGCCTTCAGCACCCCTTTTGGACATTTCCAGTTTAAAAGGTTTCCTTTCGGGTTAAGGAATGTTCCTTCAGTATTCATGAGACTCATCCAGTCAGTGTTCAGTGGCATAATGGGGCACTCTCTTTTTGCTTACTTAGATGACACAATTGTCGTGAACAAATCAATCCCTGAACATTTTGCTAAGCTTCAAAAAGTATTTGAGCGCTTCAACGAACTCATTTGAGAATCAGCCTCATTAAAGAAGGCTTCCTAAGGAAGAAAATTAACTTTCTAGGGCATGTAGTAGATGCAGAAGGTATTCATACCAATGAAAATAAAACTAAGGCAGTCATCAACTTCCCAGAACCTACAAGTACAGATGCTGTAAAGAGTTTTCTGGGATTGAGTGGTTACTATCGCAGATTTATCAAAGAATGTGCACAGATCGCTGCTCCTCTGACTCATTAAAGAGAAATATACCTTTCGTTTGGACTAAAGATCAGTCACAAGCCTTCAAAGCACTCGAAACAGCCCTTGTAAATGCTGCAGTTTCAGCATTTCCTGATTATATAAAACCCTTTCTTCTGTGCATGGATGCCTCAGGCGCAGGATTTGATGCAGTTTTGATGCCACTAAATCAAACATAAAGAAAGCGTGTAATAGCGTATGCTAGTTCCTCCTTCAATTCCACTGAATGTAATTACATTGTTATAGATCTAGAAGCTTTGGCAGTGATCTGGTCCTTGAAACATTTCAGGGATACAGTATATGTTTACCCAGCACATATCCAGACAGACTACCTCCCTTTATGTGATTTGTTTAAGGGACGAAACCTCACAGGTAGGCTAGCTAGATGGTCAGTCATCATCCAAGACTTTTCAGTATGTACCAGGAAAGTCGGATGTAGTCGCGGACGCACTTTCCCGCAAGGTACCAGCGACTGTCACATCAGTGCAGCCAAACAAAACTGAGAACACCACATTGACACCCGAGGTTGTTCAAAATTATCAGCGCAAGGACCGTCTATGGTCCAGAGTAATTTATTTCCTGGAATCAGGAGATAACTCGACCTTACCCACTCTGCCAATGCCAATTGACAAGTTCATACTAAAAGGTGATATTTTATACAGGAAAACATTACTTACAGGGAAAGAAGTGCCCAATAGGGAAGTACACCAACTCGTTGTCCCTACTGATCTAATATCTGCTGTACTTGAAGTAGTTCATGATACACCTCATGCATCCCATCCAAGTAAAGATTGATGCTTGAGACAAGCACGTCTCGGATACTGTTGGCCAACTATGCGTCGAGATATTAATGTACACTGTGACTCTTGTATGTCGTCCCACTGCCACAAAGGATCAGCCGGATTACCTGCACTGCTCTTACAATACCCAATACCGTCACTCCCATGGAAAGCTGTCTCTATTGACCTTCTAAAACATACTCCTACAGAATCAGGCGCTGAGTATTTATTTATAGCAGTTGACCACTTCTCACGTTACTGTATACTGGTGCCCCTCTCAGATAAGACCGAGAATTGACCTTCTAAAACTCCCTCCTACAGAATCAGGCGCTGAGTATTTATTTATAGCAGTTGACCACTTCTCACGTTACTGTATACTGGTGCCCCTCTCAGATAAGACCGAGAATAGTATCACACATGCCTTCATCAACCAGATAATTTGCCCATTTATTACACCAAGTACAATTATTGCAGATAATGGCACTCAGTTTAACAATAGTCTCTGGGATGAAATCTGTAAACAGTACAAAATCAACAAATGCAGTGTGGTCCTAAACCATCCAGCTTCAAATGGCCTCACAGAGCGCCATAACCGAATGGTTTTGGAGTGTCTCAGACATCTAGGATCACATACTGCTTCCTGGGATGAATGGATACCCCAAGTAGCAGCTTCCATAAATAGTTCCATCAATACATCCATTGGTGAATCTCCCTTCTTTGTCTTATTTGGATTCCTTAAAGACCTACCCTATTCCATCTTATCCTCAAGGCCAGATCCCATCTATAGCATGGATGACTATGTGAAGGTGAAAATGGCAACCTTCCAGAAAATCCATCAATATGTAAAAGCAAATCTGGTGTCATTTCAAGAGATGTTGCAACTCCAGCATTAGTCTGCCTCACCCATCAGTATCAACATTGGAGATCTAGTATTTGCCCGTTTGTTTATGCTCACCTCTAAATTAGATGACAAATTTACAGGCCCCCACCACGTGATAACAGGGTAACAAGCTTCAAATAGAGAACTCTTCCACTAATGATACCAAATTACCAAATGGGTGCATGCAGACGATCTAAAGGGTGCACCACGAGGCCTGGTGTTGGAGGAGTCGCTTGCACAACCTATCGCTGCTTCTTCTTCTCCACCTATTCCTCAAAATGAGCCTTCTTCACACACATCTCCTCATTCCTCAGCCAATCAATATCGATCCAAGTTGCATTCCACACATAAACATCTCCATGACCTCTCCCATTAATTTAAACTCATTTTCTACATAAGATGTTAGTGGTCTACCTGTTGGCAGTGCTGACCCTCTTGGGGTCTGGGTTGGGTGAGGACTATGGTGGAGTATGTCCTGTGGCCTTGGTCGGCTCAAGAGGTGAGGTAATGGTGTAGTCTCGCTGTGCTACGATCTTGAGCCCCTGGCTGACGTAGCCGTCGCCCTGCCTCACTTCGCGCACCAATTGGACAAAGTCAAGACCCAACTGTCGGCCATCGTGGGGAAATACAATCCTGATCAATTTTGGTACCCTCTTTATCATCCAATTTCTTGGCAATTGGAATAAATCAATTGCAGGCTGTCTCAGCTAAATGACACATTTTCCAGTCAGGCACCCGTGTGAAACGAGGTCTCTTTGACTTTGGAGGTGAAATTCTTAGTGGCTTATTTGGCGTGGCTACAGCTTGTGACCTCTCTGGTTTCAAATACGACCTAGTTACGGCCCTAGAATCTCAAAGGCGAATCATAAAAGTACAACAAACTATGTTACAGAGGATTTCACCCTACCTAAATGAAGTTACTTACGCTCTGAACAACTTCACAGGAATTCTTAAGCAATAAATTTCCAAAATTAAGGTTGTTTTTCAGCTCCTCTATCTAAAGCTCCATATGGACAGTCTCCAGATATCCATAGACTCTCTTCTCTCTCAAGTCTCTAGCTTGGTTCGTATTCTAGTCGATGCTGTTGATGGACGTGTAACTGTGGACTTAGTACCTATCTCTGCTCTTTGTTCTGTCTTAGAATGCGCTCACTCTGCATTCGGTCTGTTTCCAGTGCTTTCTTTTTCCTCTCTAGAATTCTACTATCTATTTCTTGAGGCCACCCTTCTCACCAAGGACGTCGTAGTTCTAATTCCTCTTTGTTCTGCCATCACCTTTAACCTCTTCCACATTATTGCTTTTCCTTTCTGGTTCAATAACTCCTTGTTACAGGCATCTGTTCTCTCAGAATATTTCCTCCTATCCCATGATCATCTTTCCATAGCTTTCATCTCTTCCACAGACCTAGAGAAATGTTCTTTCCTTAGCCAAACGTCTCGTCTTTGTGCTGCTCACCTTCAGGCTATTTTCCCTAGTAGCGCTCCACCCTGCAAGTCTGCCTGAAGAACATAAGAAGAGAGGATAACTGCAGTAGGCCGGTTGGCCCATGCTAGGCAGCTCCTAGAAGAGCAACTGAACTACTAGGATGAGATAAGGACAGCAAAGAAGAAGGCTCTCCCCTGCCCTCCAAACCCTCCAGCTGAAGCCGGCAGGAAAAAGTCAGAAAGAACACCACGCAGCATAGAAAAACTGGCGTGGACATTTTATAGGAAAGTGTGAAAGGAGAATAGAGACTATCATAGTGTAACCTGAAAAGGAAAAAGTATGAATTAGTATTGGTTATAAGATTTTTTCTTTTTATTTTTCTATACCCACCCCTTATTTGTCATATGCTTATCTACCCTATGTTTGAATCTCAAAATGGAAGGGGCAGCAACTACTTTACTAGGAAGCTTATTCCATTCATCTACTACTCTATTACCAAACCAATTTCTACCTATTTCCTTACTGAAGCGGAATTTTTCTAGTTTGAAACCATTACTTCTAGTTCTATCCTGTATGCTCATTTTAAGTACCTTGCTAATATCTCCCTTGTTTAAGCCCGGTTCACACGAGCGAAATCGTGGCAGTTTTTTTCGCCGATTTGCTGGAAAAAAAAAAAAAAACGATTTCGGGATTTCTCCCGGAAAGGTGTTCACACGTACGAGGACTGCAGAGGCAGGAACGCGGCAACAGTGTTTACAAACAAAGATGGTCCACTGTACTCGTACTTGGTGTGCAGTTCTTGCTCTTGCACTTTGCCTACTTCAAGATGAGCCCTGACGGCCGCGATTTAGTTCGTGTGAATAGGCCTGTCACACAGCTGTCTGGTGGCTTCAGGGGCCGTATGCATAAATTTTTTAAAGCATAAAATCATGTATAAGATTCCTTGTGTATATCTTTAACTCATACTTAAATAATCATACTTTTATACTCATGCTCATACCAGTTACACTCAAACTGGAAAGAACGGTAAAGTGAGAATAGTTGTAGTAGTAGTAGTAGTTGTGTAAACACACCACATGTCGTATTTGTCTTCGTTCCCAGAGCTTGGTCTTGTTCGGTGACACCATTTAAATCGGTCCGGTGCTTTTCTACCGATTCCGGCAAAAAAAGACCGACACGTCAGTCTCTCCATACCGGCAAGGAAAGTGGCCGGAATTGCTACCGGTAAGCAAATTCCGGGAAAAAACGACCGCGATTTTGCTCGTGTGAACCGGCATTAATACCCTTCATCCACTTAAACACCTCAATTAAGTCTCCCCTTACTCTACGTCTCTCTAGTGAGTGCAGATTTAGTCTTTTCAGTCTGTCTTCGTATGACAGGTTTCGAACGTCATGTATCATTTTTGTCCATTCTATAGTAAGGACACCAAAATTGTACTGAGTAGTCTAAATGTAGCCTTACTAATGCTAGATAAAGTTGCAGTATTACTTTTGATGACCTATTGCTCACACTCCTCGAAGTAAATCCTAGGACCCTATTTGCTTTATTTCTAGCATTAATACACTGTTGCCTTGGTTTGAGGTCGTTACTAACCATGACTCCTAGATCTCTCTCGCATTCCGATTTACTAATTTCTTTGTTATCTAAGCTGTATTTAGTATCTCCAATGGTCTTGCCTATGTTAAGTACTTTACATTTTTCAACGTTGAATTCCATTTTCCAAGTTTTAGACCATCTGGATAATATATCAAGGTCATTTTGTAAGTTATGGCAATCGTCAGTCGAGTTAATGATACGCCCTATTTTTGTATCGTCGGCAAATTTGCTGATACTGCTAGTGATTCCTAAGTCTAGATCATTTATATATATAATAAATAATAAGGGACCGAGTACTGAACCCTGTGGTACACCGTTAGTTGCTAATCCCCAATCCGACTTAGTTCCATTTATTACTACTCTTTGCTTTCGTCCTTTCAGCCAGGATTTTATCCATTCTAAGATATCGCCGTCTATACCGTGTGCTCGAACCTTTCTAACTAACCTCTCGTGTGGGACCCTATCAAAAGCTTTACTGAAGTCCAGATAAATAATATTGTAAGCTTTATCGCTATCTACTGCCTCACAGACCTCCGAGAAGAATGACAAGTTTGTGAGGGAGGATCGTCCTTGCCTGAATCCGTGCTACTTTCATTTATAAGATTAAATCTTTCTAAGTGTTCTCTAATCTTATTGGCCAAAACTGACTCTAACATTTTTCCTACTATTGACGTTAGACTTATCGGACGATAATTCGACGCAGCTGCTTTATCACCCTTTCTAAAAATGGGCACTACGTTTGTGGTCCTCCACGCCTCGGGAACTCCTCCTGAAATTAAAGAGTCATTAAATAAAGTTACAAGTGGCTGACATAATTCTTGTTTGGTTTCTTTTATAATTTTTGCATATATATCGTCTGGACCTGGCGATTTTTGAGTTTTTAACTTATTAATTTCTTTCAATACGTCCTCTCTACTAATGTTTATTTCACTAAGAATATTTTCCGTATTATCGTCGTAAATATTCGCTGCTTGAGGGACCAGGTCTTGATTTTCCTTGGTGAATACTGATATGAAATAATTATTTAGGATGGAGCACATTTCTTTATCTTCACTGATAATGTCAATTGATTCTGTTCTGAGTGGTCCAATCCTATCTTTATTTTTCATCCGGTACATTTGATAAAAACCCTTGGGGTTTTCTTTCGATTTACTAGTAGTCTTAATTTCATAATTTCTCTTTGCGTTCCGTATCTCCCTCTTTACTTCTTTATTTAAAATCACGTACCGGTTACGTAAGTTTTTTTTTTTTTTTGATGCAAGGAAAAAGGAACAAAAGGCCACAGGCCTGCATACTGTTCCTTCCAAGAAAAAGCAAAAACAGTACAAAAGAGAGCCAAATTCAAGATCCGTTCAATTCGAGATGCCTGGAGACACTGCGTTTGAAAGACTGGAGATCATAGGAAGTAGGAAATACAGACAGAGGAAGACAGTTCCAGAGTTGACCAGTTGCATAAATGAAGGACTGGGAGTAACGGTTAACTCTTGCATTAGAGAGTTGGACAGAAAAGGGATGAGAGTTTATTGCTAGACGGGTACTACGTGCCCGTCGTCGAGGTGGAGGGATGCAAGCAGACAGTTCAGAGGAACAGTGACCATTGAAGTAGCGATAGAAGAGAGATAAAGATGCAACAGTGCGGCGAAGAGACAAAGGTTGAAGGGAATCAGTAAGACGAGGAGAGTTAATGAGACGAAAAGCCTTTGACTCCACCCTATTGAGAAGAGCTGCATGTGGGGATCCTCCCCACACATGAGAGTTGTACTCCATACACGGGCGAATAAAACCCGTGTACAAGGTCAACAACTGTGCAGGGGTAAAGAAAGTTCGGAATCGGCTTAGCACACCTAATCT
>JAGKTI010042105.1:0-10153 GCA_018397915.1 Birgus latro
TATAGAACGACAAGAAAGGAAGCTATAGATGATGGCACAGATAGAAGGATAGAAGCTGTAAGAGGGAAGTTTGGATATTAAAGATTTATTCTAGACTCGATCTAAAGCCTTTGAGATGTCAACTGCAATGGCAAAGCTTTCACTGAAGTCTTAAAAGGAAGATGACCACGAGTCTGAAAGGTAGGTGAGAAGATAGCCAGTGTAGCGTCCCTGACGGAACCCATACTGACGATCAGAAAGAAGGTTGTGATAGTAAAGATTTTTAAAAAAATTTCTGTTAAGAATTGACTCGAAAACTTTTGAGACACAGGAAGTTAAAGCAGTTGGACGGTAGTTAGAGGGTTAGGAGTGGTCACCCTTCTTTGGGACAGGCTGAATGAGAGCAAACTTCCAGGACGAAGGAAAGGTAAAATTTGATAGACAAAGGTGAAAGAGTTTACCTAGGCAGGGTGTAAGCACAGAAGCACAGTTCTTGAGGACAACAGGAGGGACTCCATCAGGCCCATATGCCTTATTAGTATTGAGGCAAATTTTAATATCAGCCATTAGGAAGTCAGAGGAGGGAAGTGATGGAGGAATAGCAACGGAATCGTCTAAGGTGTGATTGGATGAGAAAGTCTGGGCATTGAGATCATCTTTATCAGTAGAAGAAATAGCTACAGAGCCGTCAGAGTAGAAAAGAAGAGGCAAGGATGGTGAGGTAAAGTTGTTAGAAAGGTTTTTGGCAAGATGTCAGAAGGAGGGGGAAGAATTTGAGTTGGAGACTTGAGAGCATTTAGTATTGATGAAATTGTTTTTAGCAGAGCAAAGAACAGATTTAGCACGATTCCAGGCAGAAAAATGAACAAGATGTGATTCAGGGGTGAGTTGGCTCTGGTACCTTTTATAGGCCCTCTCCTTATTGTGGACAGCATTAGAGGAAGCGTGATTAAACAAATGACATGAGAAGGGAATGTAGGCTTCTATGCCCAAGAGAATAACTCAGTAATGCGCAAGGCACACTCAGATGGCTCCCGGCCATGGAAGCAATAATCATTCCTTGGAAAATCAGAGAAATGCTGCCTGAGGGCTTTCCGTTCCACAGCTCCAAAGTGCCACAACTGATGTTTCGTCATAGGGTTCACTGGCCGTAATGGAGTGATAGGACACGTTAAGTTAATAAGGTTGTGATCGGAGGAGCCCAAAGGAAGAGGAAGAGTCAACAGTGTAAGCAGAAGGATTAGTTGTAAAGAAGAGGACAAGTATGTCGGAGCTCTCTCCAAGGTGGTCAGGGATATGGGTAGGGTGCTGTACAAGCTGCTCTAGATCATTAGGGATGTAGGCTTGTTCACAAGGTGGATCAGAGAAAGGAGAGGAGAGCCAAAGGTCATGATGAAGATTGAAATCTTCTAGAATGGAGATTTCAGGGGAGAAATTGATAGAATATGTTCCATTAGAAGTAAAATTGTTGAAAATTTTTTCATAGTCAATAGTATTAAGGGATAAGTAACAGTGCAGATGTATTTAGTCAAAGAATGACAGGAAAGCCAAAGCCAGAGAGTTATGAATTCAAAAGAATCAAGTTCAGGAACATAAGAGCAAGATAAGTCGTTATGTACATATACGGAACAGTCACCTTTGGCTTTGAAATGGGTATAAAGTAGAAGGATACAGAAAAGGGTTTGCTATCAGTTGTCTCAGACAACTGAGTCTCAGGAAGAGAAGGTGAGCTCCAGAGGAGGAGAGGTGGTGGTGAACAGAGCGAAAGTTAGAGGAAAGGCTGCGAATGTTGCAAAAATGAAGAAATGAGTCAGACAGTGGTTCTAGGCAGCTCGTTGAATCATCACCGAGAGAGAGGCTGATGGTGGGGGCATTTATTTTCCCCTCCACCCCCAGGGACTCCTTGGCTTGGTTAGTTGTTGCCATTTTTCTTTTCTAATTTTGAAAAGGAAGTGTAGTGTGTATTGTGCATTTAGTCTGGTGCTGAACAGTTAGAGAAATTTGTATTGGAGAGCATGCTGGCCTACTCTCTGTGTTACCGAAACACTGAAAAACTTCAGTATAGGGGGATAGTCAGGAAATAGTCCCGAAGGCTGATGAAACGGGAGCTCCAGCTCTCCCTGTCATCAGCTTTCCATCCACCTTGGGTGTACTGCCCTGCTCGACTGGTGCTACAGTCTACTCCTACTTGAGAACTTCAGTATAAATATATTGGAAGAAAAAGGGATTTGTACTTTGTTTTTGTTCATTTGGAGAAGGCTTTTGACAGAGTCCGTAGGGAGGTGGTGAAGTGAGCAATGAGAAAGCTTGGGATCAGGGAGTGGCTGGCTAGGGTGGTTATAGCTATGTATATGGGTGCTGAAACCCAGGTAAGTGTGAATGGATATTTGAATGATGAGTTTTCTGTGAACGTTGGTGTGCATCAGGGGTCAGTCTTGAGCCCCTTGTTATTTTAATCATGGTACTTGAGGCATACTCACGTGGCTTCAGAAATGGACTCCCATGGGAGATTTTGTATGCTGATGATTGTAGAAAATGAAAGGGAGGCGGAGGACACGTTTAGGAAGTGTAGGGATGGTATGGGGATCAAGAACTATAGAGTAAATGCAGTACTGGTGGCAGCACTGTCAAAGAAGAGGGACAGTAGCCACGTGTGATCTTTTTGGGAAGCAATTCCAACTTGTGCAGTGTTTGTGACAAGTGAGTGCATAAGAGATGTAGTGGTATCGGAGGTAGACTGGAATAATGCTGATTTCATGTGTGCGGTGTGGGGAGAGCTTGTGGAAATTGTCAGGTGTGAAAGGATTGATCTTCCTTATGAATATCTTGAGTGTGTAGAAGTTTTGTTATTTGGGAAACAGGTTTTGTGCTGGAGGTGGGGCTGGAGCTAGGGCTGTGGCTAGAGTGACGAGTGGTTAGAAGTTCAGGGAGCTGTTGCCTCTCCTGACATTGAGAAAGGTTTCTCTCCGTGCTATGGGATCTTTGTGTGGCATGTGTTAGGAGAGTAATACTGTATGGTAGTGAGACCTGGGTAGTAAAGGAAGAGGATATTTGCAGGCACAAACATACAGAAATGACAATGATTAGGTGCATGTACAGTGCATTCCTGATTTCAAGGCCTGAGGGGGTTACATCTATGATGGAGGATTTGAGAGGTAGATGGGGCTGAAATGGATTGGTGTTGTGATGGGGGGTAGGTTGAGATGGTTGGGCATACAGAGAGGAAGAGGGATGATAAATGAGTGCAGACAGTGAGAAGTGTTAATGTTAGGGGCAGGGTTGTGAGAGGTAGTCCGAAAAAGACTTGAGACAAGGTCAATGAGTGTAACCTCAGGGATAAGGGACTGGATTGGGAAGCTGTCAGAGATAGAGCAGCATGGACAGCCGGCATTAGGTGACCAAGACCGACATATGCAAGTATTTTGGGGCCATTAAAAACGAAACGAAAATTCTAGGACAATATCACCCAGTACACAATACCCCGGAGGACAAAATCCCCCCACGCAGTATCCCCATGCACACAGTATCCCCTGATGTTTTAAATACACTTAATTTTAAAATGCAAAGTTTATTCATAAAATTCTGTGTTAAATTTAAAACGAATAATCAGCCTAACCTAAACTGACCTAACAGAGCTTAAGTACAGAAAAATGGGGTGGAATTTGTCCTCGGGGGATAATGTGCATGTGGGGATATTGTCCAGGGGGATTTTTTCCTCGGGGGATATTGTGCATTGAGTGATATTGTCCAGGGGGATTTTGTCCTCGCATTTGTCCATGGGGGGATATTGTCCAGGGGGATTTTGTGCATGGGGGAATATTTTCTTTAAGGAGATATCATCCTGACACCAGTCATGACATGGACGATAATTATTTTAAACTTCTGCACGTGGCACATTCATTAGGTTTTGCAACACATATCAAGGTACTCATGGTCAGTGTTTATATGTGAACCAACGAGCAAACCACCGGAACAAACATGAATAAAATTTTAACTCGTCTCTGGAAATAATTATGACGCTAATATACTTGCATATTTATTCAGGTAAACATTATTAGCAATGATACTTTATTGATGACCCGCTTTTAGCGGCTGCTTCACTATTAACGAATGTTTGAGTATTTATAAACCCCAGAGCACCTGTGAGTCAGTTTTCATCCATGATGTCATGTGGTGGCCCCTAACCAGGCAGGTGTGTGATATAACAAACTCACTTCTCAGCAGGGGTTCTCATCAGATATTTGATGCCATCATTCTCTCCGACAAGGATAGTATGTTTTCACCCTTGTTTGTGTGTTTGTCTCTCAGAAGCATGACTCAAAAACTGAGAGAGACTTGGACCAAACGTTGTGGGTAGATAGCCCAAGTCCCTGGAAACAATCGATGTACTTTTGTTTTTTTTGTTTCTTTGTCTGTTAGCAGGATTACTCAAAAACTAAAGGAGAGATTTGAAACAAATTTGGTTACGAGCGAGGGCAAAGTCCTCGCGAGTCCCTCGTCAAGTAGGGACATTTTTACACATATGAGCAGCCCGACCTGGTCCGTCCCAACCCGGCCCGACTGTAAACCTTTTGAGAACCTCATATCTCAGCAACCACAGGGCTGATCGCTGCGTGGTTTGCACCATATGCCAGCCCAGTTTTTAAAGATTTGTTTTGGACAGGATTCAGCACACCCAGGCGGTACACGTGGCACGTGACACGTGCGAAGTGCAGCATGTCGAAAATCTTCAAAAGAGGGCCACAGGCCGGAAAGTTTGTCGTAAAGGCATGAAACTTGGTAGGTAGATAGCCATTAATAAATTATAGGCTTCCACGGGGTGTAAGGCGACATTTCAATGCTTTCGGATTTAAATGGCCTCGCTGGTACCTCGCCGACAAAGGAGTTTTACTGGCGGGTAGATAGCCCATGTCCCATGGAGCGATCGATTAACTTTTGGGACAAATCCGGATTGTATCACAGATTCTGGATTCGGAAAGCACTTTTTGTGGAACCTTAATCAGCGATGAGAAAACCTGACCGATTATGAAGAGTAGTTTGGAAATTACGATGCCCATATCGAAAAGATGCGCTCCACTGAGTGCCCCTCTAGTTATACCTGAAGATGTCAGCCACGTCAACACCTCGTTTCATGGTGGGAATGATCACCGATATGTCTACACCATTTTACTAAGTTCACATCCTTATCACCTCAGATATAATACACACAATAAGCTAAATACTCTTTCAAATGATAAGTAGAATAATTCCTGGTATTGACAGTCATGCCATGCTTTTATTCCCACATCCCTCCACTCTGCTCCACAAAGATACTCCATGCAAGGGGGTTCCAGCACAAGCCCTAGGCTCGCATTATCGTCCGTTAAGGAAGCTCTCTAACACCTCTTCCTTTCCGATTGATTTTTGGATATGGCTGGCTTATATCCTTTTGTACGTTATTTTGTACGAGATAGAGGTATGGATTGGAGAGGTATACGAGAGAAGGGGGATGTGAGCTGGGGGGAGGGCAGCGAAATGGCAGGGGGCAGGGCGATATGGAGGCAATTTGTTTGTGACCACCACTTTCGGGATTGATAAGTCCGACTATCGACAGATAAAGAGACTCGTTATTTATGCATAGTATGATTGCATTAGAATGAATAACACAGGAGAGGATGGTGAGGTATAATAAGAATTGTTAGAGAGCTTCTTAATCGTCGGGAATACCGGCCCTGGTCAAGAAACGGTATGAAACGCATTCCCTGTACAAAAATGTGAACTTCTTTGGTACCGTCTTTGGTGCCGCCCCTTAGCAGTCATAAAGGGAAAATATCTGTCTCGTCACAAAGCATGCCTACCAGTTTACCTAATAGTTATCAAGGACACTGAATAGGCTGTACAGTGTCGACGCAAATCAGTATATGTGACGGTTATACGAGTCGTTACCTTAACACAGATACACAGCCAACACCATTTAATGTAACTGATGAAGCATCACACTGCCTTCCGAGGCCACTTAGTCATAAAAAATACTTTTTGAATTTTTATTTTTATATTTTTTATTCATTTTATTCTAATTTTGCGAATATATTAATGTTATTAACTTTAAAACCAGAAAAAAAGAATAGGAAAAAAACAAAACAAAAGGGAATCACCTAAGTCAACATCGTAACACTGCTAAACCAGACAAAATATCGCTGCTGTACACCAATGCCTAAAGACACACAGAGGAAATCCTAACTAAATATTCACAGTGCTTATACCTGTGGTTAAAATACCTCGGCCAACAGAACATCATCGACTACAAATGTGTAGTGCCTCCCTACATTACAGACTTGCACACATCACCTGCTGACTGTCAGGCGAGGGACATGTTTTAATATAGGGGACATCTGTATATGAAATAGAACCAGAGGAGTCAGGAACTATGACAAATACGTGAACTGTTGACTACCCTTTGTCCTCTGCCTCCATTTCCTTCACCCTCCCATCGGGTTTACAAACACGTGAATCTGAAGCAGCAACACAAAAAGCAACAACCAACCCTTCATCACTGCGCTTGACTCACCATCATTCCCTTTCCACAACCTAACACGCCAGCTACAAATGACCCACCACGTCTGTGTAGGGACTATCTCGGCGTCTCTATTTCATTTGTATGAACCCGTACAGTGCATGAGGTAGTCGTGAACCAGCTGTCTCTCTCAGGTGTAACTTTCCTTTAGGGTAAACGCCTGGCGAGTGGACAGGCTAGCAAAATTCTCCATGTGACAAAACTTATGTGCTGTAAGAGTGAAATGTAAGGAAATATTGTTCAACTCTTTATTTCAACTCATTTACCTCATGCATGTAAGCCAGTGATATAGGATGCATTCAAGCTAGGGAAAAAAAGACTTTCATTATTTCAGTGCTAACCAAAGAAACATACGTTAATAAGACCAATATTTACATAATGTATGTGGATGGAAATAATTGATATGTTGGATTCATCATACTGGACCCTGCCTCACTCCACCTCAGGGTAGGAAAAAGTGGCAGGACGAAGATGACACTGAATGTGAATATCTGATTGTTTTTTTCATATCACAGCTTATTTCACGTGGCACATTGACAGAAAAAGAATACAACAGCCTTGCATTCTTTCCATAGCACTTCTTCATGACTGGCATCGTATTCTAGTGTTAATCTTTTATCACAACTCAGCATTCAGAAGAGAGAGATGATAATTGAAGGACAAGTTAAAGCGAACAGAGTATCGTAATTACTTTGAATTTCCAGGTAACTGTCAAGGTGATGAAATAATCGTAGCATATATTTACTCATTTGAGGGGATTAATAAGGTTAGGAATGTCATTTTTTTTTTTTTTTTACCCCGCATGAGGTGAGAATTATATCGTTAAAATCCACACTTAAAATATCACAGATAAAAGAATCATGAGTCTGGGTGTTGCAAAATCATCAATATTAAAATCCGGACCTGCCGACTTAACGAGAATGTGTTCTTCTTACTCCCACGAAGGTAAACAGGATATTGAGCTGCTAAAGAAAATGTCCTTAATCTTACACAAAGGTTACTCACACGCCGTCTTCCTCGTACACATTCTTCCACATTACAATTGATCAAAGGCAGTAACAACTTGAAAATTAATGTATACTTAACTTACGTAAAAAAAAAAATATCCATCTCCTTGAGCCCCCACTTTTAGCCACCTTCCATGATACGCTGCGAATACGTGGGTACTTTTGTACTTTCCCCACGACATAGGGATGGAGTCCACTTCTCACATCCACTGGCCTTCTTTGAACTCGACCCAGAATTATGAGGTTTCCAAACATTCACCCCATCACCTTCGATCCTGGCGAGGTAAATCTAAGATTCATATTATTGTCTGTTAAAGAAGATTCCTAACATCCTTTCCAAAGTGATTTATTTTGCTAATTACACCTTACTCTCCTCGTGCGTGTTGTGTAAATCCTTCTAATATCGCCAGACTTTACATAAATAGGGTACAAAATTATATTAACTAGCGACATCTAATAATAAAGAGCTAAGGAAGAGGTGCTATGAAAGCTTGTTAATGGCCGAGAATACGGACCTAACTCTCGATAGTGTGGTGCAGGCGGAGATATTTAATTATGTGTCTGAGAAGCATTGCCTGGCTGCCAGAATTATAATACCGACAGACTGAAGTTCTTTTCCTGGTGAATATAGAACTGTTTCAGCCCAGTCTTGACCGTCTTCATGCAAAACTATAGGATCTTCACAAAAAGCACAGTTATGGTGTATGGATGTAACTGCCGTTTTATCCATTCACGGGATTGCGAAATAAAGATTCACTGTCTGGCTGGGTTCCTGTCCCACTTGGTCAGGAAGGACTGGATCGGAATACATAAACACACTTACGATCAATTCTCTGTCGTAACTCAGGTTTTGATATGTAGGAGGGAGAAGGAGGCTGTAGAATCTTTGTCTTCTAATTTCATAATTAAATCTTAAGCTTCGACACGAAAATTAAAGCAGATTATATCTCTTTTTTACAAGTAGGTCAAGAAAACGAGTGCAAAATCCTCCCCTGTCTAGTTCTTCCTGTAAAAACATAGTTAAGTCAAGAACGGGAATCGACCCTAATTGTCTGAGGATCCCACCCCTGGGTCTTATAAAAGTGGTGTTGGGGAAGCCGTGGCCACATCGGTCTCGGGATATAAATAACTTGTCCTCGAAGAACGTGGCCTACGCTGCTTGACGTGGCACCGTCTTGTGAATGAGGTTTGATCCTGCCATCGGCGGATCCAGCGATAGATGGAGGACATGCTGGCTCCGGTTGTAAATGAGATGTGTCGCACTGACGCCCCACCCAGCCACATCAGTACGAGCAAGGAACGAGCACTCGTAACCAAGCTGCTGTTGGAGAGTCTTCGCTTCATTCTGATACTCTGCCAGACAAAAAGTTAAAAAGTACGGTAATTGCACAAACGCATGAATGTGGAAATTATACTACTTTCTCCACTCTTAAACTGTAATGAACTATTCTGTATAAGTTTCAATACGTAATTTGAAAACCAACTCCTCTCTTTTTAGAAGAAGAAGAGCCCGTTTATTTTAATGAAATCCCAGTTTTACAATTTCTTCTTGATACTGACAAATATTTTGTTCATCATCTGGAGTTTCTTCTACGGTGGATGGGGTAAATAAGAATATGAATTAAAAAAAAAAAATAGATTCTGAAGGAAAAATATTATCTGTCTATCAGAGCTCAACGAAAACTCTGATTACTTCAATGTAAGTAATTATAAGACTGTCAGTGTTGACATTACATGATGCCTGGTTGCTTAACTGATTGTTTATGTTGTATGGTGCATTGACGTAGAAGGCAGTACTGGCCACGTTGAATGATCCAGGTAAACGCTATTAGCACGATGGCTACTGGTGTTTTATCCCAATAGTTAAGAACTTATTTTTACCACCTCCAGTCGGTTTTATAACGCTGAACAATCTTCCTTTGTGTTGAAGGTGATAGTGAATGTTATTTATTATATTTCTCTAGTTCGTCAGTCAAATTCGCAACTCAGGATAATTATATGGTTTTATTTCACAGTATCGTCTAATAACAGCAACAGCCTGTGCAGAATAGAAATTGTTATTCATCGAGAGAACGTCACTGATTTTTCTTTTCTTTTTTTCACTCTAGACTTGAGACAAATCTTTCGTCTTAGAAGTTTCATTAGTAGAGAAGAAGTTAACAAATCGCATATAACCTCCCTAGTTCTAACAGGTCTTCAAAGCCGAGCAAAACAGATGTGGGATAATAATAAAAAAAAATAACAAGAAATAGGAAGAAAAAGACGCATTCGTATTAAAGAGACTGTCGGAGTGAAAAGGAATCTCTAAGGCCGGTATTCTCCTCGGTTTAGGAAGCTCCCTAACGCCATTTCCTAAGGGACTTATTTTGTTCATTACACCTTACTGTCTTCTTTTGTGTAATATAAATCCTTCCAGTATTTCCATCCTGTGCATAAATAACGTTCAAAATGACATCAAGCAGACGTAGCCAAAAATAAATCGCTAAGGAAGAGTCGTTAGGAAGCTTCCTTAACTGCCGAGAATACGGGCCTAAGAGCTGTATCTATATCTCAGGTCTCAACAGCTATCCCTTATAGTTTCTCTCTCTCTCTCTCTCTCTCTCTCTCTCTCTCT
>JAGKTI010042106.1:0-10153 GCA_018397915.1 Birgus latro
CGTCCCTGCGTGCAAGGCCTGGGGGGGCTGGGTTTACGATAGAAGAGTTGAGAGGTAGGATGGGACTGGAGTGTATTGGTGTTGTGATGAGGAGAGGTAGGCTGAGGTGGTTTGGACATGTGGAGAGGATGGGGGAGGATAATTGGGTACAGAGGGTGAGAAGTGTTAATATTGGGGGAGGGGTTGGGAGGGGTAGACCGAGAAAGACATGGGATGAGGTCATTAAATGTGACTTAAGGGTTAAGGGACTGAATAGGGAGGCTGCCAGAGATCGAGCAGCATGGAGAGCCGCCATTAGGTGACCAAGGCCGACACATGCAAGCATGTTGGAGCCTTCAAAAACGAAACGAAACGATTTATGTGCATAGGGTCTTAAATAAGTGCTAAGGATGTCCGGTAGGGAGCCAGGCAGGTGGTTTTCTGAGTTAAGTATGGTTAGGGTCCGAAAGTACCAGTGCGGGAGCTTCAGAACCAATTTCTGGACATGCCTTTGGCTCTATTACATCGGATAATGAAGGGATTACTGTATTCACCTGGTGGTCTGAAACCCTAATCCCCTTCAAAGTAGTCTCCTCGGGACCGCACACACTTCTCCCAGTGGTCCCACTATTGTTGGAAGCATTTCTGGAATGCATATTAGGAAATGGAGTACAGCTGGGTCATCACATTCTGAATTATGTCTCCTTGTGACTCAAATCGGGTTCCTTTCAGCAGCATTTTCAGCTTGGGGAACAGCCAAAAATCACAAGGAGCCATGCTGGGAGAGTACAGACCCTGACGAACCACAGGAGTGTTGTGTTTGGCCAAGAAAGTCTGAATCAGACGCGAGGAATGAGCGGTGCGAGACCTTACCTGTGGGCAGCAGGAACTAGGCAGCTGCAACATGACAATGCACCAGCTCATTCCTCACATCTGATTCCAACTTTCTTTGCCAAACACAACACTCCTGTGGTTCATCATGCTCCCTACTCTCCCAACAGGGCTCCTTGTGATTTTGTGCTGCTCCCCAAGCTGAAAAAGCCACTGAAAGGGACCCAGTTTGAGTCACGAATACATAATTCGTAATGCAACGACCCAGCTGTACTCTATCTATCTATTGCCAGATGCCTCAATCCCGCACGGGGTGGCCACAAACAAATCGCCTCCATGTCACTCTGTCCCCCGCCATTTCACTACCCTGCTCCCAACTCACACCCCCCTCTCTCATGTACCTCTCCACTCCATCCCTCCATCTCATCCTTGGCCTCCCCTTCCCTCTACACCCCTCCACCTCACTCACATACACTCTCCTCGTCAGTCTTTCACTCTCCATCCTCTCCACATGCCCAAACCACCTTAACGTGTTTCTCCTAACGCTTCCCATCACGTCCACATCCATACCACAACTCTCCTTCACTTCCTCATTTGTTAGTCTGTCTCTCCATGTGACTCCACATGCTCTTCTCAAATAACTCATTTCCACTGCTCTCACTCTTGACTTCTGTCCTTCCAACAGAGTCCAAGCTTCACTTCCATATGTCAGAGTTGGTATCACAATACTGTCATGTAACAACTTTTTCACTTCTATGCTCACTTCCCTGTTTCTTATCACTGCTTTCAACAAACCAGCAACATTCCTTCCCTGCTGCACCCTTTCAAGCACTTCACCCTCCAGACTTCCATCCTTACTCATCACACTACCCAAGTACTTAAATGCACTCATATTCTTCACATCCTCCCCATCCAATCTCACTGTACATTCACTGGCTTCCCTTCTCTCAAAGACCATCACTTTACTCTTCCCTACATTCACATCTACATTCCGTTTCTTACACACTCTCCCATACTCATCTACCAAGCCTTGCAGCTCCCCTTCATCTTCACTCGACAACACAGTATTATCTGCAAACAACAGTACAGGTAGTTTCCAAACACTGCTCTTTCCCACTAGGGCAGCTCCAACATCCACTGCGCGACCTTGTATCTCTTTTATAACCCCATCCATGCACAGATTGAACAACCATGGCGACATGACACATCCTTGTTTCAATCCAACCTTCAAATGGAAAGATTCACTCAGTTTGCCATCCACACGCACTGCAGCCTTGGCACCCTCATACATACTCTTCACTGCCTTCAACAACTTCCCATCCACTCCATATATTCTTAATACTTTCCACAATCCTTGTCTATCCACCCTGTCATATGCTTTCTCCAAATCCATGAAGGCTGCATACAACTTCTTGCCCTTCTCTAGAAACTTTTCCGCTAAAGATCGAAGAATGAATATCTAGTCTACACAACCTCTTCCCTTCCTAAAACCTCCCTGTTCTTCTCCAACTAATTCCTCTGTTGTTTCCCTAACTCTGTCAATAAGTATCCTACCATATACTTTTCCTATTACACTGAGAAGGCAAATGCCTCTATGATTACCACACACTTCTTTTTCCCCTTTTCCTTTGTACAGAGGAATGATTAAACCTGACTTCCAATCCTCCGTGACTCTACTTTCTATCAGGCCAATCTGCGTACCTTCCACATCCATTCTATTACTATCTCTCCCCCATGCTTCAGCATTTCACCACACACTCCATCACTTCCTGGGGCTTTCCCCATTTCAACTTTCTTCATTCCTTCCACCACTTCCATCCTACTGATTTCTTCCTCTCTTCTCACAACCCTCAATTCCTCCTCCTCCCCACCATTCCCCAGCCACTTATACTTGCATTACTTTCATTCTCTATGTTCAACAACTCGTTAAAATGTTCTCTCCATCTGTTCACTTTTTCTCCCTTCTCCACTAGTAATCTACCATTTTTATCTTTCACACCCCCACTGACTTCGTTGGCACCCTGTCTAGGTCTCTTTACCTCTTTCCAGAACATTTTCTTACATTCCCTCCACTTTGCACTCAAATTCCTTCCAAATTCCTTATCCACTCTCTTCTTACTCTCTTACTAATCTTTTCACCTCTCTCCTCCTCTGTACATATAACTCTCTCATCCGTCTCTCAGTTTCTTCAACGCCCCTGTTCCTCATCCACTCATTATATGCTTTCTTCTTTTGTGCCACAGCCTCTCTCACCTCTTCAGTCCACCATGCTGTTTCCTGAACCCCCTTTCTTCTGTGAATATCTTGCACACACCTTCCACATCCCCCATCTGCTCCAAACTATATTTACCCAATCGCTCCTCCACTTCCCTTTTATATTCAGCCTTTATTCCATCCTCTTGTAACTTTTCTACCCTCCTTGTAAGAACTACTTCCTCTTGTCCTTCTCTTCCTCCATCTTGTTTGGATTCTGATTCTGGCCACCACCAAGTGGTGGTTAGAAAGTCCACTCCCCCAACCTCTATATACTCTTGCATCCATTACTCATCTTCTCATCCTTTCATCCACACACACATAGTCAATCACTGCCTTCCATTCATTCAGTTCACCATCCACCCTTCTCAACACTCACCATGTATACCTATGGATCATTTTGTGCCTGAAGAGGGTATTAGCTAACACCAACCCCCTCCCGGCACAAATGTCCACTAAAGCACTGCCATTCTCATCCATCTCTGCAGGCACACCCCACTCACCAACCACTCCATCCACCTTCTCATTCCCTACTTTTCCATTCATATTTCCAATCAGAAACACATTCTCATTCCTTTCAACCTTTTCCAAGCTGGCTTCCACATTTGTCCAGAACTCTTCTCTCACTCTACTTACACAATCTTGCATTGGCGCATACACACACACAATCGCCCACATTTGTAGTCCAACTTTCACTCTTACTCACACAATCCTTGACCCAACTGATCCATACTCTCTTACATTCTCCTTCCATCTGTTGCTCACAGCAATACACACTCCTTCTTTCGCCCTCTCATTCTCACCCACTTCCACGCATATACCCCATCCATACTCCCATTCTCTCACACTCTCACCTCGCCATTTAGTTTCAGTTATTCCACATATATCCACTTTCACACTCTCAAGCACCTGTACGATCTCTCTCTCTTTCACCTCATCATTCATACCCCTTACATTCCAAGTCACAATCTTAATCTCGTCCTTTGTCCATTCCTTTGTCGTCAACTTTTGGTCAGTCCTGGTCCGAGGCTTCTTGTTCGTATTTTTAGTTAGTTGTTTTACAGGGTTGGGCACTAACTCACCACCAACCCTTTTAGTCGCCTCTTACAACAAGCAGGGATACTGGCGGAGAATTCTTGAAAAAAAAAAAACCCTACCCCCAATAATGGCGGGACTACTGGGAGAAGTGTGTGCTGTCCCATGGAGACTGCTTTGAAGGGGATTAGGGTTTCAGACCACCAGGTGAATAATTATATTTTTCTCGGCAGAAGGTCGGATAGTCTTTGAACAGCCCTCGTATGGATAAAAAGATGCCTAACTCAAGAGGAATTGGGAATACTAAAGGAGAAGAGGGAGGAAGCAAAAACAAAAAACAAGGAAAGATCAGAGGAAGAGAGGAGTACATCTTTTTACAAAGTAATTGTTTTGCAGGTACGAAAGTGGTACATAACCAACAGGGAACAAAAAGATAGAAGGTTGTAGACTCAAGCTATGGGAAGTATGTAAACAAGATGATAAGCTGATGTACTCAAATGTAGATGGAATGGTGTCTAAATTACTAGAGATGAAAGACTATACCAAAGAAAAGGAATCACATATTATTTGCCTAACTGAAACAAAACTAACCCCAAAGATATCAAATGATACCCAAAACTTAAGAGGAATACAATATATGGAGAACAGACAGAAATTCAAGACAAGGAAGAGGAATTATAATATTAACAATGAAAAATCCAAGTTAAAAAAAATAAAAACATATATACCCTCACAAGGAGAACTGATTCCACTGGAGATTAACACATATGAGAGGAAATTAACTGTGGCAAATTTATACATACCATCCAAAACAAACACTTGGGAAAAAGGCAATATGAAGACCTGGCAGAAAGTAAAATTCAGAGTTTAAGAACATTACTACATAGAATGGAAGAGAAATCTGAACAAATAATATTAACTGGAGATTTCAAAACAAATATAAATTGGAATACTCTAGATATAAGAAGATAAGAAAGCTGTTGGGAACAAAAGCTCCTGGATCTTGTAAAGGAGTTTTTCCTAACCATCCATCCATCCATCGTCCAATCCTGTGTTTCCCCATGAGGGGCGTAGGAGCCTGGGGCTAGGAAAGTTGGACCTGACATTTAAGATGAGAGTGACCAGCCTCATTCATCCCTGAGTGGCATCACATGTACGATAAACCCCAACCACCCCTAGGATATAAACCTACACCGGCTCAATCCGATTAGAGTGCTTTAATTACTCATTAAACCACCAGGCGCCATAATTTGGTTATTTGGTTAACACACAGCATAATAAATGGTTTCCTGGTGTACAGGAAACCATTTGGCTTGTCATTCAGTGTACAGTCACCCACAGGCAGAAGGGAGAGGAAAGAATGAAGGAAAGAAAGACAGAAGAGGGACTGTAAAGTCACCCATAGGCAGAAGGAAGAGGAAAGAGAGACAGAAGATGAAGGAAGGAAAAAAGGAAGGAGGAGAGGAAAGGGCAGACACCTGAGAGCAGCACTACATCGAATGAGTGGATGGTGAATGCCCCTACCTACCACAACACAGCATACAAAGGAAAACATCAAAAAAAGAGGATTTGATGATCCATCAGTAAAGGATCTCATATTTGCCAGGCAAGAAAAAGATATTGACAATATAATGTACCACCCTCCATTCAGCAAAAGTGACCGTGCAGTATTAAATTGCAACATCAGGATTGCATATGACATAATTACCAGTAAAGAGTGAGAAGTGGTTGGAAGAAGTTCAGGGAGCTGTTGCCTCTCCTGACATTGAGAGGACTCTCCTTACGTGCTAAGGGGTCTTTGTATGCAGCATGTGTTAGGAGTGTGATGCTGTATGGTAGTGAGACCTGGGCAGTAAAGGAAGAAGATATTCGCAGGTTCAAACGTACAGAAATGACAATGATTAGGTGGATGTGCAGTGCGTCCCTGCGTGCAAGGCCTGGGGGGACTGGGCTTACGATAGAAGAGTTGAGAGGTAGGATGGGACTGGAGTGTATTGGTGTTGTGATGAGGAAAGGCAGGCTGAGGTGGTTTGGACATGTGGAGAGGATGGGGGAGGATAATTGGGTGCAGAGGGTGAGAGGTGTTAATATTGGGGGAGGGGTTGGGAGGGGTAGACCGAGAAAGACATGGGATGAGGTCATTAAATGTGACTTAAGGGTTAAGGGACTGAATAAGGAGGCTGCCAGAGATCGAGCAGCATGGAGAGCCGCCATTAGGTGACCAAGGCCGACACATGCAAGCATGTTGGAGCCTTCAAAAATGAGCAAAAAAAAAAAAAAAAAAAGAGAGATAGAAAGAGTCTAAACTACAAAAAGGGCAACTACTATGACCTGAAGAAGTACTTCTCAGAAACAGATTGGGAAAAGAAGCTCAGAGGACAAGATTTAAATGTTATATATAAAAATTCTGAGATTTTTATGAAATAGGAGTCCAAAATTACATCCCTCAGCACAAAGATACAGAAATGAAAATAAATGGTTTAATACAGACAGTAAAAAATCAAAAGAAACAAGAGATTTGTTGTGGAATAGATACAGAAGACAAAATAGTGAGAGGGCATATAACTACTGTAAACAGGCAAGAAATTATTATACAAAGATATGGAGGAAGGCTCAAAGAAAGTTTGAGGTAGATATTATAAATAAAAGTAGCGATCAACCTATGCTACTTTACAGCTACATCCGAAGCAAAACCAAGGTGAAAGGTAAAATACAGTCCATTAGGGATGAGGGGATCATCTATACACACGAGAAAGGTATTTGTGAAGCACTAAATAAAAACTTCTAATCAGTTTTTACAGAAGAAAATAATTTTGAAAGCGATTAAATGGAACATGCATGCCCACACACATTACCAGATATACAAGTATCAGAAAAAGAAGTACAGGAGAAGTTAAGTAAATTAGACAAATGAAAAGCAAATGATCCTGTCGAAATTTCAGGTTGTGTGCTACATGAATGTGCAGAAGAGTTAAGCAGACCATTATATTTAATATTCAAGGAATCCTTAGGTCAAAGAAAACTACCTGATATTTGAAAGAAAGTAAACATTGCTCCCCTATTCAAGAAAGGGAATGGACAGAATTCATTCAACTACCAACCAGTATCACTGACCAGTGTTGTAAGATACTAGAAAAGCTGATAAGAAAAGTTTGGGTAAAAATCTAGAACAACACAGTATGATAACAGAAAGGCAACTAGGTTTTAGAAAGGGAAAATCATGTGTTACTAATCTATTAAGCTATCATGATTGAGTTACAGAAACAATACAAAAAAGAGAAGGATGGGTGGAGAGAATCTATTTAGATTTCAAGAATGCATCTGACAGAGTGCCGTACCAAAGACTTTTATGGAAACTGTACCATCAAGGAGGTATTCATGGCAACATGTACTGTTAGATACAGGATTTTCTCAGAAAAAGGAAAATAGGAACAGTACTAAGGGGAAATTATTCATCATGGAGGGAAGTGACTAGCGAAGTTCCACAGGTTTCTGTGCTGGCACCAATTGTATATATAAATGACACAGACAGTAACATTCGAAACGGAAGCTATCTACCCCTGGGGGTAGGAAGAATTCTCCCCCAGTATCCCTGCTTGTCGTAAGAGGCGACTAAAAGGGTTGGTGGTGGGTTAGTGCCCCACCCCGTAAAAACAACTAACTAAAAATACAAACAGGAAGCCTCGGACCAGGACTGACCAAAAGTTGACGATAAAGGAACGGACAAAGGACGAGATAAAGATTGCGACCTGGAATGTGACGGGTATGAATGATGAGGTGAAAGAGAGAGAGATTGTTTTTTTTTATGCATGGAAGAAGGAACCAAAGGCCACGGGCCTCCATACTGTTCCTTCCAAGAAAAAACAAAAACAGTACAACAGAGAGCCAAATTCAAGATCCGTTCAATTCGAGATGCCGGGACACACTGCGTTTGAAAGACTGGAGATCACAGGAAGTAGGAAATACAGACATAGGAAGACAGTTCCAGAGTTGACCAGTTGCATAAATAAAAGACTGGGAGTAACGGTTAACTCTTGCATTAGAGAGTTGGACAGAAAAGGGATGAGAGTTTGTTGCTAGACGGGTACTACGTGCCCGTCGTAGAGGTGGAGGGATGCAAGCAGACAGTTCAGAGGAACAGTGACCATTGAGAGTGCAAAAGTGGATATATGTGGAATAACTGAAACTAAATAGCGAGGTGAGAGTGTGAGAGAATGGGAATATGGATGGGATATATGCGCGAGAGTGGGTGAGAATGAGTGGGCGAAGGAGGGAGTGTGTATTGTAGTGAGCAACAGGTGGAAGGAGAATGTAAAAGAGTATGGATCAGTTGGGTCAAGGATTGTGTGGGTAAGAGTGAAAGTTGGACTACAAATGCGGGCAATTGTGTGCATGTATGCGCCAACACAAGATCGTGTAAGTAGAGTGAGAGAAGAGTTTTGGACAAATGTGGAAGCCTGCTTGGAAAAGTTTGAAAGGAATGAGAGAGTGTTTCTGATTGGAGATATGAATGGAAAAGTAGGGAATGAGAAGGTGGATGGAGTGGTTGGTGAGAGGGATGTGCCTGCAGAGATGGATGAGAATGGCAGTGCTTTAGGTGAGGAGACTGTAGCACCAGTCGAGCAGGGCAGTACTCCCAAAGTGGATGGAAAGCTGATGACAGGGAGAGCTGGAGCTCCCGTTTCATCAGCCCTCATGACTTGTTCCTGACAATCCCCCTTTGCTGAACTTTTTCAGTGTCTCAGTAACACAGAGAGTAGACCAGCATGCTCTCTAATACAAGTTTCTCTAACTGTCAACACCAAACTACATACACGCTACACAATACACTTCCTTTTCAAAAAATTAAAAATGGCTTCTGAAAATCGTGCCTCGGAGTCCCCAGGAGGGGGACCATAAATGCCCCCACCATCCGCCCCTCTCCCGGTGACGACTCTCGGAGCTGCCTGGAACCACTGTCTGACTCACTCCTTCTTCATTTCTGTAACATTCGTGGCCTTTCCTCTAACTTTCGCTCTATTGAGCACCACCTCTTCTCCTCTAAACCTCACCTTCCCTTTCTTTCTGAGACTCAGTTGTCTGAGACAACTGACAGCAAACCCTTTTCTGTATCCTCCTACTTTCTCTATTCTCATTTCAAAGCCAAAGGTGGCTGTTGTGTATATGTACGCAACGATCTATCTTGCTCTCGTGTTCCTGAATTTGATTCTTCTGAATTCTCTACTCTCTGGCTTTGGCTCTCCTGTCATTCCTGACTAAATATATCTGTGCTGTTTACTTATCTCCTAATTCTACCGACTATCAAAAATTCTTTGACTATCTTACTTCTACGATGGACCACATTCTATCCATTTCTCCTTTCTCTGAAATCTCCATTCTAGGAGATTTCAATGTTCACCACCACCTTTGGCTCTCCTCTCCTTTCACTGATCCACCTGGTGAACAAGCCTATATCTTTTCTATCCTTAATGACCTAGAGCAGCTTGTACAGCACCCTACCTGTATCCCTGACCGCCTTGGAGAGAGTTCCAACATACTTGACCTTTTCCTAACAACTAATCCTTCTGCTTACACTGTTAATCTTTTCTCTCCATTGGGCTCCTCTGATCATAACCTTATTATCTTAACCTGTCCTATTGCTCCAGTACTGCCTGTGGACCCTCCAAAGAAACTCCGCCTGTGGCACTTTGGAGCTGCAGATTGGGAGGCCCTCAGGCAGTACTTCTTTGACTTTCCTTGGAATGATTATTGCTTCCATGGCCGGGAGCCGTCTGAGTGTGCCCTGCGCATTACGGAGGTTATTCTCTCGGGCATGGAAGCATACATTCCTTTTTCATATCCTCTGACTAATGCAAGAAAGCCTTGGTTTAATCACGCTTGTTCTAATGCTGTCCGCAACAAAGAAAGGACCTTTAAAAGGTACCGGAGCCAACCCACCCCTGAATCACATCTTTCTTATATTTCTGCCCGGAATCGTGCTAAGTCTGTTCTTCGCTCTGCTAAAAATAATTTCATCCGTGCTAAATGTTCCCAACTCTCCAACTCGAATTCTTCT
>JAGKTI010042107.1:0-10153 GCA_018397915.1 Birgus latro
CATTGCACTTGACATCTCAAAGGCTTTCGATCGAGTCTGGCATAAATCTTTAATTTCCAAACTGCCCTCCTACGGTTTCTATCCTTCTATCTGTGCCTTCATCTCTAGCTTCCTTTCTGGTTGTTCTATAGCCGCTGTTGTAGACGGCCATCGTTCCTCTCCTAGACCTATCAACAGTGGTGTTCCTCAGGGTCCTGTCCTATCACCTACTCTCTTCCTTTTATTCATCAATGACCTTCTAAGCTGTACATCTAACCCTATCCACTCATATGCTGATGATTCCACCTTTCACCTTTCCATTCGGTTCCTGCAACATCCATCTCAGCAGTTACTTCAACAAAAAAGGGATGAGGCTATGGCACACCTAATGTCTGATTTGGCTCGTATCTCTGATTGGGGTAAAAATAATCTTGTTATTTTTAATGCATCAAAAACTCAGTTCTTACACTTATCAACCCGACAAAATCTTCCTCAGGATTACCCACTAATGTTTAATAATGAAGAGTTATGTCCTGCATCATCCTTGAACATGCTTGGGGTTTCATTCTCTCGGGATTTGTCTTGGAAAGAACATATTACATCTCTTGTGAAATCTGCTTCCAAGAGATTAGGTGTGCTAAGCCGATTCCAAACTTTCTTTACCCCTGCACAGTTGTTGACCTTGTACACGGGTTTTATTCGCCCGTGTATGGAGTACAACTCTCATGTGTGGGGAGGCTTCCCACATGCAGCTCTTCTCAATAGGGTGGAGTCAAAGGCTTTTCGTCTCATTAACTCTCCTCCTCTTACTGATTCCCTTCAACCTTTGTCTCTTCGCCGCACTGTTGCATCTTTATCTCTCTTCTATCGCTACTTCAATGGTCACTGTTCCTCTGAACTGTCTGCTTGCATCCCTCCACCTCTACAACGGGCACGTAGTACCCGTCTAGCAACAAACTCTCATCTCTTTTCTGTCCAACTCTCTAATGCAAGAGTTAATCGTTATTCCCAGTCCTTCATTTATGCAACTGGTCAACTCTGGAACTGTCTCCCTCTGTCTGTATTTCCTACTTCCTATGATCTCCAGTCTTTCAAACACAGTGTCTCCAGGCATCTCGAATTGAACAGATCTTGAATTTGGCTCTCTTTTGTACTGTTTTTGCTTTTTCTTGGAAGGAACAGTATGCAGGCCTGTGGCCTTTGGTTCCTTCTTCCTTGCATAAAAAAAAAAAAAAAAAAATCCTTGACCCAACAGATCCATCCTCTCTTGTATTTTCCTTCCATCTGTTGCTCACAACAATACACACTCCTTTTTTTGCCCTCTCATTCTCACCTACTCCAAAGCATATACCCCATCCATACTCCCATTGTCTCACACTTTCATCTCTCCATTTAATTTCTGTTAATCCACATACATCTACTTTCACACCCTCAAGAACCTGTACAATCTCTCTTTCTTTCACCTCATCATTTAATCCCCTTACATTCCATGTTGCAATCCTTACCAAGTCCTTTGTACGGTCCAAACTTGTCATCTTTTGGTCAGTCCTGGTCCGAGGCTTCTTGTCCGTATTTTTAGTTAGTTGTTTTACAGGGTGGGGCACTAACCCACCACCAACCCTTTTAGTCGCCTCATATGACAAGCAGCGATACTGGGGGAGTATTCTTGAAACACCCCTACCCCCAGGTAATATTTTTGTGGAACTGAACTTGTTTTCAGCTTACTAGATCATCTATCTATTGCCAGACGCCTTAATCCCATAAGGGGTGGCCACAAACAATCGCCTCCATGTCTCTCTGTCCCCCGCCATTTCACTGCCCTGCTCCCAGCTCACACACCCCTCTCCTATCTTACTAGATCACAATTGGTAATATCAATATTAAAGGGGAATTGGTATACACACAAAATATATACAACTGGGTCTATAAAATGGTCAGAGTTGCACTACTGACTATGAAGGTTGTCCGTGGCTCAGTAGTAACATGCACATAGCTGATGTGTTGGAGGCATGTGTTCGAATCCCACACCAGGCAGTTAATTTGTCTCATTTCAGACATTCCATCACTTGGCAGCAATTCAAGACATAAGGAGATACTGAGCTGGCAACATAGTGTGTGTTCATAGATGTACGTAACTTGTGAGACTCCACTCACAAAATCAGCTGTCAGATGTGTGGACTGTATGATAGGCGTTCAAAGGACAAAGGTTCGAATCTTTTTTTTTTTTTTTTTAACTCCTTAACTGCGGGGCGTCACTTTTCTGACGGTCAGGTGCAATGAATCATACCGCGGGGCGTCACTTGAGTAACTCTGTTATTTTTAATTCCCCCAAGCTTTCAGGCAGTGACTTGTATCATCTATCAGCACTGCCAATGTCCAACAACAGTCAAAGCTGGTAATATCATCAGTACTCCCATCCATTGTTGACAATTTAGCCATTTTCCCCCAGTCTAGACTCCCCTCCCTACCTCCCCTCCATTACCCCCTCGTGTCGTCAGCTCAGCCGCTCTGCGCTAGGTAAATCTTTCCCGGATTTTTCCACTGTTTTCATCCATTGAAATGAGACCTATGCCCTATTCTTATACAAAATAATATATACTGTATATATAAAAAATAAGGCAATTGATAGTGCCATACACCTGGAATTGGCTAATTATCACTTGGCAACATCCAACCCGCACTCGTTCGCTAATTTCCCCTGCTTTTTTCCCCTGTAAAATATGTCGTATAAGCTACTCTTGTAATATAAATGTATATAAGAAAGGAAGGGAGAAGCCTGAGTGATATTTATATTCACCTGGAACTATCTAATTTATTATGTATAGTCTAGATTTCCTATGACTTATTTCTTAGCATATACATTAGCAGCCGACATTTTCAACTCTTGGCTACCGAGATACAGTCAGTTAGCTCTCGTCCATCATGGTGAAATGACGCTCCTCCATTTCTGCTGCTTTTGCGCCTATTATAAAAGGCCCTGTGGCCTCTACCCTTACTAAACATCGTGTGGGAAGTGGTAAAGGACTGTAGATATATATAAGTGTAATAAAGTATTAGAAATAATAGTGTGAGTGTGTATATGAGTAAGAAATGACAGAATACCAGCAGCATATTAGCGCGAGTGGGAGGCTCGTACGCGCTCGTATTTTACATTGCTTTCAGAGTGTGTGTGTGTGTAACTCACCGGGTCGGTCAGGATCACCTGATGGTAGTGATCGTCAGCTTTTACCCTCCCGGAAAGGAGCTGAGAGCTCATATAGTCCGATCTATGGGTAAGACTGTGACCTTCACACACGCACACACCCATCCCCTTGCTCAAGGGGGACAATAACCACCCACTTCATCAGTGAAACTTTTCGCAACCTGAGCGAGGCGCGAACTCCCATCTACCAGATGGCAAGCGAGAACGCTGCCACTGTGTGTGTGTGTGTGTGTGTGTGTGTGTGTGTGTGTGTGTGTGTGTTTTAGTATGGATTCCAAACTACTTAGAAATCATTGAATAGTGTTTCTAGTGATAATATCTGGCAGTGGTATTCAGATTAGGGGATGTCGGGAAGTGTAAAGTGGAGACTTAGTTACCCAACTTCAGAAGTCTCCTCAAGTCCTACGGTAGTTGACGAGTGCTAAAAAAAAACATCCCAGGAGAAAGCTGAAGGTATGTGCCATATGCATATGTAATTATAATACTCTAGGACTAATAACTCATTTTTGGCAAATATTTTTAAAAAGTCAGTCGGAGCGCGAATATCCCGCGGGAATGGCTCCGACAACCCCAAGGTGTAGGGGTTACAGAAGCGTTTAAAGGATAACAGTTTATCAATTTCAAGATCTGTTAATTTCGAGCTATCCAGACACACTTATAAACTGGCCCGGATATTTACACCTGATCAACATACGATTAAGGCTTGAATCACTGGCCCATTATGAATCCTGTATTGTACCGATACATCCTGGGGTGCAAACAAATACAGTAACTGATATAAGTTGGACCAACATCGGACCCCAGAGTTCACATCATTGGTCCGATATATTTAACCCGTCCAGTTCCGACCGGTTTTTTACCCAGCCTACCCCCAGATCCCGACTGATTTTCGACTTTTTGTTTTTTTGGCTGAAACGTTCGCTTTTGGTGAGAAACATCGAAAGTTCATAGAGAAATCGCGATCCTGAGGTAAAAAAATGTCGATACAGGTGTCAATCAACCTCACGTTTTCCTTCTTTTTCAGGGTACCTGGCTAAAGAAAATGAACTATGGAAGGGTTAACTAATTGAAGCCACTTTAAATTACGTATTTATTTCATTTATTTGGTACGAATTTATGTGTAGTACAAGTCTATATTGGTTTTCACGCAATAATATAGGCGTTTATAAGCAATGTTCACTCACCCAAAACCCCAGTATATGACACCTTCATTTACGACATTACCACCTAATCACTTCCGTATGCTTCTACCTCTAGCTTCTTTGTTTCTTTGTCCTCCACCTCAACAATCACTTTCACTGTGAATTTCGTCATTGGAGACATGGGGCACCATAACTTTACTGGCTAGGTTACTGCTAACAGGTGAATTGCCCAGTGTGGGGGGAAGGGGGGGAGGGGGGTCCAGGCAGTATCCCTGCTTGCCAGTAGGTAGAGGAAGGTCTCCCACATATGCCTACCAAAAATCACCCGCGAATGTTGAAAAATGTGCACACAATGGGCCTTGAACTGCGTGACGTACGATGTACGTCACTGGGTCTGTTCGCGGAAAAAAGTAGCGACGTGCATCATACGTCGGTGGGACTCGGTGGGTTAAGGTCAGAGTGCCAGCACTGGAACAATACTGGCCCATACATTTTATGTTTGCTGGGCAGACAATAACAAAAGTGTTGTAGACAATTACCTAATACCATTTTGATTTTTTGCTGGAGAACTGACAGTTTTTGAGAATCAAGCTGAAAATAAATTCCACTGCGAAAGGGTTAAATTTATGAATAGTTTTGGCACACACTATTTCATTCGGTAGTGCATTCCACTGATCAATTGCCCTATTTGGGAAACTGAGTTTCCTTACGTCTTTATCGCCTTTCTTTTTATGTAGTTTTTTGAAGTGTCCTTTTGCTGATGCTTCCCCATATGTTATATATTCATTTATGTCTATTTTCTTCTTCCCTGAGATGCATTATAACATAATCATGTTTCCTCGTTTCCTTCTCTCCTGTAGTGTTAGTAGATTCAATTTTTTAAGTCTTTCTTCGTAGCTATGATCCCTTAAGTTTGGTACCCATCTTGTAGCTGACCTTTGTACTTTTTCAATCTTATCTACGTGTTTTTTTTAATGAGGATTCCAGACTGCTGATGCATACTCCAGGGTTGGTCTGAGGAATGACGTTATTGTCTTTCTCAGCATGTCTTCATTTACATATGTGAATGCTATTCTCATATTAGCAAGCAGCATATACATGTTGCGTACCTTCTCACTGATGTGGTCAGCCGCAGATAGTCTGTTATTGACAATCAATCACACCTAGGTCCTTCTCCCTTCCTGATGTATGTAGGGTTGATCTTCCTAACTTTTAATCCCAATCTTGTCTTGTTTCACTTAGCTAAACTTAATGACACTTGTTCACATTAAATTCCTTTTGCCATTTATTACTCCACTCATGAAGTTTATTTAATTCTTCTTGTAGCTCTCTGCAAGAAAATGTGTTAGTAATTTCCCTTTGTATTTCACTCAGGGATGAGTGAGGCTGGTCACTCTCTTCTACCAACTTGCCTAGCCTGGGCTCCTACGCTTCTCGTGGGGCAACGTAGGATTGGATGATGATGATGATGATGATGATGATGATTTTTGCATCGTCAGCAGACATCTTTTGATAGCTTCCAATTCCAATGTTACTGTCTGTGTCATTTATATATAGTAAAAATATAATTGGTGCCAGCACTGTGCCCTGTGGAACTCTGCTAGTCACTTCCCTCCATGATGAGTAATTTCCCCTTAGTACTGTTCTCATTTCCCTTTTTCTGAGAAAATCCTGCATCCAACAGTAAGGGTTGCCTTGGATACCTCCTTGATGGTACAGTTTCCATAAGTCTTTGGTGCGGTACTCTGGCAAATGCTTTCTTGAAATCTACATAGATATTGTCCACCCATCCTTCACTATTCTGTAATGTTCCTGTAACTCTGTCATAGTAGCTTAACCCTTTCGCGCATGATGATGCCCTAGGTGTCATTTGGGTCTTTCCTCGTACGATGATGACTAAAGCATCATAAAAGGCAAAAAAACATTGCAAAAAATAAAGTTTTCGGCCGGTCGGCGTCATTTTTGGAGGTGTCATAGCTTGCCCGGCTCTCATCAAAAGTAATGAGGTGGCAACTCTGGGACCCGGGACATGCAGCAGCACAGGCAGGTTGATCAGTACCACACCGGCTGTCAGGGGAGAAGGTAGCGCATGGTTGTGTCCCTTTAAACCTCCTCTATTACCGCCATCCCTTGCTTGCATCATCGTTCACCGTACCAATAGTGCCTGTGTCTACTTTTAGGGCACTATTGTGATTAGATTTGGTGTTTGCAATAGGAAATTAGGTGTTTGTGACTCGTTCCAGGCAGTTATTAGCCGTTGGCCCAATGAAGATTTTCGCCGTGTCCCAACAACTACCCTGCCTCTACCCAGCACCAAATGTGAATATTCAACCATTGAAATAGTGACAATGAATCGGGTGAATATAGTGTGCAATAGCTAGTGAGCGAGGAAATGGTGAAATGTGCAGCAGCTTTATATAGTGGAAGGAGGGAAACTGCCTTATAACACAGTGTAGTCATAAACGGAATAATTGCCGAGGTATTGTTTTATGCTGATATATGTGGGATGGTGTTACTGTGGGACACCACTTGTTACTTCCCTCCATCCAGATGTCCTGTCCTTTATTACTGTCCTCATTTGTCTGTCACTCAAAAAGTCTCTCATCCATTCCAGGAGGCTTCCCTTCAGTCCTCCTATATGCTCTAATCTCCATAATAGTCTCTTGTGGGGTACCTTGTGGAAGGCCTTCTCCAGATCTAAGTACACACAATCCACCCAACCGTCTCTCTCCTGTAGCACGTCAATCACCCTTAAGTAGAAGCTCAACAAGTTGGAAACACATGACCTTCCACTTCTGAATCCAAGCTGACTTTCAGTCAAAATATTCATCTCTTCCAGATATTTTATCCATCTATCTTTCAGGATTCTCTCACACAATTTCGCAACCATGCTGGTTAGGGACACTGGTCTATAATTCAGGGGTTCTTCCTTGTTTCCTCCCTTATAGATTGGCACCACATTTGCCCTCTTCCATTCCTGAGGCACTTGCCCCCCTTCCAAGGAGCACACAATTAAATTGTGAATCTTATCCACCAGTTGTTCTCTGCATTCCTTCAGTACCCAATTAGAGATTCCATCCGGTCCTGGGGCTTTCCTTACATCATGAGTTCCTAGTAATTTATACACTTCCTGCACTTCCACTTTTATATCTTTTATTACTAAATGTCTAATCACTCCCTCACCTTCCACAAACTCCCTTTCCTTAGTGAAAACCGATTGGAAACATTTGTTCATTACTTCAGTTTGCATTACTGCATCCTTGTAGACCTCTCCTTCTACTTTCAGTTTGGTGATTCCTTTCTTTTGCTTCAATTTACCATTAACAAATCTATAAAACAATTTGGGTTCATCCTTACATTTGTCAATTATACCTTTTTCAAAGTTCCTTTCTTCCTCTCTACGTATTCTTGTATATTCACTTCTAGTTATTTTATATTCATTCTTTCCTCTGATATTACCTCTCTTTCTCCATTTGTTCCATGCCATGTCCCTTTCTTTTTTCGCTATCATACACCTTCTATTAAACCACACCTTTTTCCTACTTTCTTTCCCACTTGCTCTTGGCACATATTTTTCCACTCCCAAATTGTAGAGGTCTAAAAAGATATCCCACTTCCTCTGTATCTCTGTTGTTTCTCTGAATTTTCTCCAGTCTGGATTTTCAAAAAAAATTTTCAATTCTGCAAAGTTTGTTTTCCCAAAGTTGCATCTTCCTTGCCTATAAAGCTCATCTCTTGGTACCACGTTCCCTGTTACAATCTGGAACTCAATAACCACAAGATCACTTTTTCCTATAGGACACAGATAATTTAAAGATTCAATTATATCAGGTTCTTTGGATAGTAGCAAATCTAATCTTGCTGGTGTGTCATCACCTCTGATCGTGTCTCTTCTTTAACCCACTGTGTCATTACATTATTCATTGCTATATTTAACAATTTAGTGCCCCACGAATCTTCGCTGCCTCCTGAGTCCCATTTCTCCCAGTTCACCTCTTTACAATTAAAGTCACCCATTAGGATTATATTGTTGCTTTTCTCGATCACTTTCTGTAGATAACTCAACTATGTCTGACAACAACATCTGGTATTCATCGTCATTTCATGCTCTCGTCTTAGGGGGAACATATACCACTGCCATATCTCTCTTATTCTCCCCAGTTTCTAATTTCATATTTATCGCTTCGATCCTGCCCTCTGCCATTTCCACAGTATTTTGTTTCGTTTTTGAAGGCTCCAACATGCTTGCATGTGTCGGCCTTGGTCACCTAATGGCGGCTCTCCATGCTGCTCGACCTCTGGCAGCCTCCCTATTCAGTCCCTTAACCCTTAAGTCACATTTAATGACCTCGTCCCATGTCTTTCTCGGTCTACCCCTCCCAACCCCTCCCCCAATATTAACACTTCTCACCCTCTGTACCCAATTATCATCCCCCATCCTCTCCACATGTCCAAACCACCTCAGCCTACCTCTCCTCATCACAACACCAATACACTCCAGTCCCATCCTACCTCTCAACTCTTCTATTGTAAACCCAGCCCCCCCAGGCCTTGCACGCAGGGACGCACTGCACATCCACCTAATCATTGTCATTTCTGTACGTTTAAACCTGCGAATATCCTCTCCCTTTACTGGCCAGGTCTCAGTACCATACAGCATCACACTCCAAACACATGCTGCATACAAAGACCCCTTAGCACGTAAGGAAAGTCCTCTCAAAGTCAGGAGAGGCAACAGCTCCCTGAACTTCTTCCAACCACTTCTCTCTCTAGCAACCGAGCTAACTCCAGCCCCACCTCCGGCACATAACATGTCTCCCAGATAACAAAACTCCTCCACACACTCAAGAGACTCACCTGCAAGTTCAACCCTCTCACGCCTAACAATCTCCACCTGCTCTCCCCGACACACCGCACACATGAAATCAGCATTATCTCGCAGTCTACCTCTAATACCACTACATCTCTTGTGCACCCATCTATCACAAACACTGCACAAGATGGAATTACTTCCCACACCCATGTGGCAAACTGCACATGGCCACTCTCCCTCTCCTCTGGTTGTATTGCCACCAACCCTAGATATCATCACTTTTGTTTTATCTGCATTTACCCTTAAGCCCTTGTACCCCATACCATCTCTCCACTTCTTAAATCATTCCTCAGCCTCCCCTTCATTCTCAGCAATCAATACCAAATCATCAGCATACAACATCTCCTATAGGAGTCCATCTCTGAAGTCACGTGAGAGGGCTTCAAGCACCATGATAAACAACAAGGGACTCAAAACTGACCCCTGATGCACACCAACATTCACGGGAAACTCATCACTCAAAGCTCCATTCACCCTTACCTGAGTGTGAGCACCCACGTACATGGCCATAACCACCCTAACCAGCCACTCTTCCAACCCNAGCTTTCTCATTGCCCACTTCACCACCTCTCTAGGGACTCTGTCAAAGGCATTTTCCAAATCAACAAAAACAAAATACAATTCCCTTTTCTTGCCAATATATTTTTCCTGAAGCTGTCGAACAATGAATATGGCATCAGTGATCCCCCTGCCTGGCTTAAACCCAAACTGCATCTCATTGATATTCACTCTTTCTCTAATCATACCTTCTAGAACTCTCTCCATTACTTTCATTATCTGATCTAAGAGCTTTATACCTCTGTAATTTCCCCTTTCCAGGGCATCACCCTTCCCTTTGTACACATTTACAATTACACTCTTCAGCCAATCATCTGGGACCACACACTCATATATAATCATATTTATCAGGTCAGTGACTAACCTCACCCCAATATCTCCTGAGGCCTTCAACATTTC
>JAGKTI010042108.1:0-10153 GCA_018397915.1 Birgus latro
AAAATGTGCAAACGACGAGCCTTGCAATTGACTGACCTACGGTGAACGTTGGTGGGTCTCAGTGTGAAAAAAAGTGTGACCTGCATCATACGTCGGGGGGACTGGGCGGGTTAACAGACTCACAGACCTTGACCAACTTTCACCAATTTCGAAATCGTGGGGGATTTTCATCCATGCTACGCACCTGTAAATATTTGTGATATCTTGAGTGGTTACGAAGTCATCATGCTAACAGACATGCATACCTTGACCTAGTTTCACCATTTTCGAACTCGTAGGAGATTTTCATCCCTACTACACACCTGTAAAATTTGTGATGATATCTTGAGTGGTTGCAAAGTTATTGTGCAAACAGATACACAGACAACAGACAAATTGAAAACAATACCAGCTTCACTATCGTGGCAGGTAAAACACTGAATACTATATCTTACAATGTAGTCCAGCTGCCCTGACAAAGTTAAGGGTTTCTCTTCCAGTACAACAGGTAACCTCCCAAGTACCGACAAAGACAGTACGAACCATCACCCGTCCGGTGCTCAGAGAGGTAGTGATGGTGTAAATCCCCAAGACTGGGACACTCCGCTAACAAGTGTCAGTCACTCAGGGGAATCAAGCAGTTCCCATAGAAAGGGAGGGGACCGCCATCCATTAAAAATCCATGAAAGAACCGGGTGTAGCCAATTCAAAATTGGCATAAAGCCATCTCCCACTGGCGAGACAAGCCTTGGTAAGTGAAGGAGCCCATCTTGTCACAAATAGCACGCATCTTATTTGCCCCTACCACATTCTACTGGTCTTGCTATGAACGTTGAATCCGTTCGGCAAGAAAAGAGTTAAAATCATATGCAGGCAGCTGATGCAGAGAAGGATAGGATCCCACAGTAGCAAGGGGGCAAGCCGATACTGCCATAGCCAGCAGATCAGCCCACTCATTCCCAGACACCCCCACATGGGCAGGAACCCAACAAAACCCTACACGATGGCCATGATGGCCAAGGAGGAAAAGCCAATCTAAAATTAATAAATCCATTAATTGAGATGAACTGAAAAACTCTAGGGCAGATAGAACACTGTGGGAGTCACTATAAGTCCCAAAAACAGAATGGGGGAGAGCAAATAAACATACATTCAGTTCCACTGCAAAAACTAAAGCCATACTAGGAAGGCTATTACCTGGACTAAAGGAAGGGAAGACAACACCAAGCCGACTCCAGGATCAGTCTTTAATCTATCAGTATAGACAAGGACAGAGCTCTCAAGAGTAGAGGCAAGTTCTAAAAAAAATGATAAGGACACCTGAGAGGGAAGTGAGTTCTTTGTACCAACACTGGACCTACAGAATGTCGCACAAGGAAGTAGCACAAAACTCACCCTCAGGGTCTGATGCGGACAGACTGCCATCCTGGGAATGGAAAATGCTGACAACAAACTGGACCCCGTTATCAAAGGGCTTCAGGAAACTTGAACAAATATTATAAACAGAAGATCAGGAATCCTGGGAGATCATGGCACAAGGCACTGAGTCCAGGATGTGGTGAAGACAATACCAACACTTTATCAACGACTGATGATATAAATCCAAAGAAAGGGTACCAGTAGCATCCACCAACAACATCGAAATCAGTGGTGACCTGAATGGCTTAGCTGCCAGACAAACACCAGCATGATGCACCGAATCTAACATCAAGAGATGGGCATCTGTAGCAGAGGAGTAGACCTCACATCCATATTCACGTAAGAAAGAATAAGCAATCTATGCAAGAGGATGAGGGTTTGACGGTCAGCACCCTAGGAGGTATGAGCCAAAAGCCTCAGAAGACACAAGGCCTTAATACAAGCTGCCTTAACATTATGACCATGAGGAATCCAGACCAGTTGTCCATCTAAAATAAGACTCAGAAATCGAGTCTCTTTCACGCGTGACATTCTATGACCACTAGGATATAGGTCAGGGTCTGGGTGAACCCCACAAACAAGACAAAAATGCATAACCACAGTCTTTGTGCAAGAAAAACGGAAACCATGAGACTCAGCCCGCTGGGAAATTCTGTTAAGAGCCAATTGCAACTTCCTTTCAGCCAGAGACAGATGAAATGCAGTGACGGAAACGGGAAGGACATCAACACATAGTGGGTCATGTACACCATCTGGGAATACATTGCTTACACTGTTCATGGCCACAGCAGAGAGTAATACAAAGGATACTCCTATGTAGCACCCCATCTTGAAGTGCATGGGTATTGGAAAGCACACACCCCATTTGTACCCTTAAAAAATGATTAGACAAAATTGCTGAATAAAAAGATGCAAGTGACTATGAAGACCAAACTCATGAAGAGAAAGGAAAATGCCATGACACCAGGCAGTGTCATATGCATTCTCCAGATCGGAGAAGATCGTGACCTTGTGTGCTGGTTAGAGGAGAAAGCCTTACAAACAGAAGATTCCAAGGACAGTAGTGCATCAGAGGGAGACTGGTTTTATGAAAACCATATTGTATGGGGGATAAGAAGTCACCTTTCTCCAAAAATCCACACAAGCCAACCATTCACCATAATCTCCAAGACCTCACGCATACAAGAAGTCAGTGATATGGGCTAAATTTTTGTTACCTGTAGATAATCCTTGCCCGCCATTAGTGATGGGGATAACTACAGCAAACCCCAGCAAGCTGGAACCTCGCCAGTACACCAGAACCTATTGAACAATGACAGCAACAATGAAAGGGACTCATCAGAAATGTGACTTAAAAGGCATAAGAAACATCATCACAGCCAGGAGAGGAATCATAGCACTGTAACAAAGCTGCCTGAAGTTCAGATATAGAAAAGGGACATTATAAGACTCCTCCCCAGAAGAGGCAAAACTGAGGACATGAGATTAAGCACCAATGGTAGCATGCAGAAGACGAATTTGTATCTTTCTTTAAAACACTTGCAAAATGATCAACCAGGAACTCTGCAACAGGAAAACGATCAGCTACAGTTCCCCCTGCTGCAAATAAAACATGAGAGGAGGAAATGGTAATATTTTCTGAAATTTACCTCATCCTGTTTTACAGCTGAGTGAGATTCATTGAGTTGATGGAAGAAACATAACCCTTCTAGGATGAACATCTGACCTTGAAAATCTAGTGCACATGATATGCCGCCAAATACTAATGATCCCCAAGGTGGCGACAAAACCAAGAGAAGGTGACTCGGTTGGCTTTCATAGCGAAACTGCGCCCAGGGGTCTACCAAGGAATTGGACATTTATGATACTGATCTTTCGTTCTTGGAATGCATAACAGAGCCACTAGTGCACCACATCAGCAAAATAAGACACTGTCTCATTATAGCAGCCAAAAACCATTCACTGAACGGTCAACGGAACTTAATTCCATGAAAGGTGGCCAGTCTGCCCTGTCCAGCACCAGCAAGGAAGACGAGGTTGGTGTCCACCCACAGTAGCAGTTACAAATAATGGGAAATGGTCATTGCCATACATGTCTGGCAAACACACACCAGTTAATATATAAAACACCATCAGCCAAGTACAGGGACGAATTAATAGCAGTAAGAGTCCCGGTCTGGCAACAGGAATACGTCATATCAATGGAATTCAAAATACTAGGCTCTTCATCCTCCACTAAGGAAGCACCCCAAGGATTGGCCTCACTATCACCTCACAGTGGACGATGACCATACAAATTGTCCAATAAAAGAAAGGGAGAAGGAATGCTATGAAGACAGTGTTCCAGGTCCATCCTTTCAACAGTAGCACTGGAAGGAAGATGAAGACTACAAACTCTATTTCAATGATGTGGAAAAACTTGAGTAGCAATAGCCTGCTGGTGAGTGGAAAGGTCAGATGAGTGAATGGAACATCACAACGAACGAAGGGAGCAATACCTCCATGATGCTTTGGCCTGGAACATGATCAGAATAAAAGACCAGAATGATTGGAAGGAACAGTATCATCAACTATGGTCTTCTGGGTGCACATGCATACAGGCAAAAATTGTACAAGACAGTGCAATTCCTCTCACCTGGCATGTAATCCCAGACAGTTTCACTGAACGATAAAAACCATGGTAGCGGGAGGATCGGGGTAAGAGGCATATGGTTGCACTGATGCTTAGGAAGGCCCTTAGAAGGCGACCACTCAGCACCAGCAAAGCACCCGTTGTGCCAACCATCTGAAGGCAAACATGAGGATGAGAGTTTTAAAACATCCCCCTTCTGAGCCAGGGGAACAAGTTGCTTGGAAGGCAGTTTGCAGGCTGTCCTAAGTGAAGTAGGGCAGCCATTGCCAACACCAGAGGCCTCAGCAATAGAAGCACATTCCACGGGACCAAAACCCTGTGAGGATGGTACCTCATGCAGCAGATCTGAAACATCAGCTATCCGTGCTACTCCATCCCCTAGTCGGGGGTCGGACCACCAGGGAAACACAAACTTTAGCCTGCACTTGGCTAAACTCCAGAGACTTCATGGCAGAGGGAAAGCAGAGAGGTCAACACAAGGTTCCACAACAGAGACATTAGGTGGAAGTTTTTCAGACCCAGAGAAATCTGAAGAACCATGGTGATACTTACCAGGCACAGATGGAACTTTGGGGAGGCTGGACAAGGAGACATAATATGTCTCCTTGTCCAGCCTCCCCAAAGTTACTGGCCATCCGCCACCATCACAGAAGTGGGCAAACTCTCTGCTACCAAAGTGGGGTCAGAAACAGTTGGAGAAGAAGGTGGGCAAACACCTGTTTCACAAGCAGCACTGACCTCGGGAACCACATCCTGCAAGTGACCAGGTGGAGACGCGGACAATGGAATAGATCGAAGAATCTTTTAAAACACTTGGTGGTGCACAGTAGCACAAGAAAGGACAGAAGCATCAGTAACCCCTGGCTGGATCAAGCGAGTCTGGGTCCTCCTCTTTGCATCAGGAAACGTAACTTTCTCGTGGGTACGAAAAGACAAAATCTCCCTCTCTAATTAGAATCAAGGCCAGTTTTGAGAAGATGCAGTATAGGCACCCTCACAGTGATAGCATTTAAGGGGTCCCTGACAGTCACCATTATGGCTTGGGCCGCCAGTAGAGACACAGACACCACGGAGGCCAGCCTGTGCATGGTAGCAAAAGTGGCTGACGTGTCCATACACCTGACGGTGGAAACACTGCTTTGAGGTAAGCACGTATGACTTCACAGGAACTGATAGCCAAGCAGATTTCACAGAAGCAGGCAATATTAACTTGTCAAATGTCAGGAATAAGGTTGGAGTTGGGGCCAGAATACCATCTGTTTTCCTCTGCAGGCACTCACCAGTCACCACACCAGATCATAGTCCCTCCAACATCCGTGCCTTTAAGTATCTTAGGAGGTCACGGGCAACAATGACACCCTTACACTGGTTAAAGGTAGCATGAGGAACTCCAGAAGTATTGTTACCAGATACAGAGGTCAGAGCCTGTAGATGCGAGCTCTCCTCTGGGAAGGACACCTCAACAAGGATGCTTCCTTCTCCCTGGGAAAAGTTTTTAGGTTTACGGCTACAAGCAGAATCAATGGCACAGTGAAGGTAAACATGCTTTACATTTTTGCCACCTACACCAGAGGTAAAGACATTTGTTTGGGAGAACATCCGGTCCCAGCCAAACTCAGCCAGCGGATTACCTCCACCTACCTGGGATGCCATTTCGATGATGCCCATGAAGCAAATGAGCTTTGATTCACCATCTTCATCTGGATACTCCCACTGACACTTTTTCTGCTGTACATAAAGGGAACAGTTACCTACAATTACTGGAATTTGTCCAGTATTTTCAAAGTCACTTACAATTATAAAAATGAGCACTGAATGCTTCTCCAAGGCCGTTGATGATACTTTCTCATAGAAGATAAGGAAAACCCCATCTCTCACCCTTGGTCTGATATCTTCTGCACACTGGCTATAAGAGAAGAACCCGGAGTAAGTTACTGGCATTTCTTGCAGTTCTCCACCCTTTTCGACCGAGACCTTGTACAGAAGTCACAACCATGCTTCTGCAGGCACCCTTGTTTGGAGATTCTCTGTGAAAGTTGGTCTTCCAGCTCCGCTGCCAATGAATGAAAGGGTGATGTCACCAGCATATTCAACAATGTAGGGCAGAATAGCATAGTTGTCAGGAAGCTGGATAATGGTTCCTTCAGGAAGATCCATGGTTAGTAATTGAGGGTCTTTCTCCATGTCATGAGTGAGGTGGTCAGCCAGTGTAAAGGCAGTGCTATGGAATTTATATCTACTTGACGCATGAAGATTGCCCACAGCACTGGTTGCAAATAATTGAAAATGACTTTTGAAAATGACCTTGTGTTAAGGCAGTGTCACGGAATTTATGTCTACTCGACTCATGAAGATTGCCCACAGCACATATTGCAAATAAAAAAAATGACATTTGAAAATGACCTTGAAACACAAAATTTACTTCAAAATGGATATCTGACATCATAAAGCATGTGTAAAGCAATAGTATACAATCATCTAGTGTTAATGAGGAGGTGAGATATGAATTTCATTATTACATGTAGGGGTAATATTGAATTTTGAGCACACAGCTCACCAGAGGTCGACCCCAATTTGCTTGTGATGATTTTTGAAATTGTTATACTCATATCTATTAGCACGCCAAATTGCAAAAACTTACCATTCTTGTGAATTCCCTCTCCGCTACTTAGAACTGTGACAAACGATATTAATAGGTTCAAGGGGTACCGAAGCCACCAAAAGTGTTAACTTACAATGAAATACGTTATGACCAGGATTAAGGACTCAGGCTTACATTTCACCCTACAGCAGACGACCGTAATCAGATCACAGGAACCTAATGCAGCCAAATGGCTAACTGTTGTACAATAGCTACGGCAGCCACAGACGCCATGACAAGGTAATTCTCTCGAGGTGATCGTGGGCCGCCAAGATCATCACCACAGAAAACAGCGTTGATGGAATGATGCCATTTCTCGACGCTCTCATAAAGCAAAATGAATGCCCCTTTAACACAGATGTCTACATGAAGGCAACGAACTCTGACCACTGCCTACATTTTGGTACATGTGCCCACAGTGATATAAGGACTCAGCCATAGGTGCTAATATCAGAAGAGCACTCACTGCAGCATTTGGCAAAAAGTTCAAAAAGAAATTGAATGCTCTACACAAGTATTAACCCGTCCAGTCCCGACCGGTTTTTTACACCAAGACCCAACCGATTTTCGACTTTTTGTTTTTTGGCTGAAACCTTCGCTTTTGGTGAGAAACATCGAAAATTCATAGAGAAATCGCGTGTCTGAGGTAAAAAATGTTGATACAGGTGTCACTCAACCTTACGATTTCCTTCTTTTTCAGGGTACCTGGCTAAAGAAAACGAACTATGGATGGGTTAACTAATTCAAGCCACTTTAAATTACGTATTTATTTCATTTATTTGGTACGTATTTATGTGTAGTACAAGTCTATATTGGTTTTCACACAATAATATAGCCATTTATAAGCACTGTTCACTCACCCAAAACCCAAGTATTTGGCACCTTCCTTTACGACATTACCACCTCATCACTTGTGTTTGTTTCTACCTCTAGCTTCTTTGATTCTTTGTCCCTGCACCTCAGGAATCATTTTCACTGTGAATTTCTTCATTGGAGAGACCTTGGGGAAACATACCTTTACTGGCTAGGTTACTGCTAACAGGTGAATTGCCCAGTGTGGGGGGAGGAAGGAAGGGGGGGTTAGGTGAGGCCAGGCAGGCAGTATCCCCGCTTGACAACAGGTAGAGGAAGGTCTCCCACATATGCCTACCAAAAATCACCCGCGAATGTTGAAAAATGTGCACACAATGGGCCTTGCAATTGCGTAACGTATGATGCATGTCGTTGGGTCTGTCCGCGGAAAAAAGTAGCGACGTGCATCGTACGTCGGTGGGACTCGGCGGGTTGATCTCCTCTGATGTTGCTCAAACATCAGCATATGAAGTTTAGTTTACTAGACGGGAAGTGGCACTGTTTCTGATCTTTATATCTCTCATATCGTTCATATAATGATATAATCAATAGTTTAAAACCTCTTGTTAGTTCTCTATGTGGTAATAAAATAGTGCTACAAAGAAGCGCAGATATGTGTTAATGCCATTTAAAGATTCATTTATCAATAAGTAATTAAAAGGCTGATGGAAAATTCTAGCATTTTTGTTATATAAGAGTAAATATTACAGCTCTCTTTCGTGTGTGTGTTTTTTTTTGAAGGAACATTATGTGGGCCCATGGCCTTTGGTTCATCTTCCTTGCATTAAAAAAAAAAAAATACTTTAACTAAAACTTAAACCCGTCTCCAGGTGACCGCCTAGAGGTCATATCCTCACTCATCTATGTTCCCCTTTGGACCAATTTTCCTTCCAATGGCGCAGTTCCTCCATGGACCCATTTTTCCCCTGGACTCATTTCGCCCCATGGGCTCGTTTTTCTCTTTGATACATTATCATCCAATGGACCTATTTTCATCCTATGCTCCCATTTTCCTCCATGGATCTCTTTTCTCTGTACACTGACTTTCTATCATGCATCTGCTTTCTCCCATGGACCTGTTTCACTCATGGACATTTTTACCCAATTGAACCATTTTCTCTTATGGCTATTTTCCCTCGCAAACTTAGCTTCACATTTGACCTGCTCGTGTTTACCTACATTTTTTTTTTATGCAAGGAAGAAGGAACCAAAGGCCACAAGCCTGCATACTGTTCCTTCCAAGAAAAAGCAAAAACAGTACAAAAGAGAGCCAAATTCAAGATCCGTTCAATTCGAGATGCCTAGAGACACTGCGTTTGAAAGACTGGAGATCATAGGAAGTACGAAATACAGACAGAGGAAGACAGTTCCAGAGTTGACCAGTTGCATAAATGAAGGACTGGGAGTAACGGTTATCTCTTGCATTAGAGAGTTGGACAGAAAAGGGATGAGAGTTTGTTGCTAGACGGGTACTACGTGCCCGTCGTAGAGGTGGAGGGATGCAAGCAGACAGTTCAGAGGAACAGTGACCATTGAAGTAGCGACAGAAGAGAGATAAAGATGCAACAGTGCGGCGAAGAGACAAAGGTTGAAGGGAATCAGTAAGAGGAGGAGAGTTAATGAGACGAAAAGCTTTTGACTCCACCCTATTGAGACTTATTTTCCCCATTAATACATCTCTCCCCATGTTGAACCTATTTTTCACCAAAGACTTATTTTTCCAACGTGGAGCTGTTAGCTCTCCTGACACTGAACGAGCCCTGCCTCAGTGCTAGGGAGTCCTTGTATGCGGCGTATGTTAGGAATGTAAATCTGTATGGTAGACTTGGGCAGCAGAGGTAGTGGATATTCGTAGGTTCAGAGGTAGAGATGTAATGATTAGATAGATGAATAGTGCGTTCTTGAATGACCGGCCTGGGAGAATTAGAACTGCGAATGAAGAGTCGAGAAGAAGGATGGAACTTGAATGTATCAACGTTGTGATGAGAATGGGTAGATTGAGATGGTTTGGCCCTGGGGTGAGGATATAGGATGACCCTTGGGTGCACTGGGTGAGAGGTGTGAAAGGCGAGAATTGAGTTGCAAAAGGCAGACTGAATAAGACCTGCGACAAGATCGTTGAGTGTGACATCAGGGATAAGGGACTGAGTAGAGGCTGCCAGTCTGAACAACGTGGAGAACTGCATTAAGTGACAAGGCCGACGCGTGCGAGCATGTTGCAGCCTTTATATACGATGCGAAACAGCACAGTCACACTTTCCCTCGAATGACCAAACCTCCATGTACCAATTTTCACCCCATGCGCCTATATCTTCTTAGACATATTTCCGCAATGGACCCAATTTCTCGTCAGGAGGACACCCCCAAATCTCCACATGGACCGATTTTCTTTCGTGGGCCGATTTCCTATATGGGCCTTTTGTACCCACCGAATCTGCCCCCCCCCCCCCCCCGACATATTCACCATGGACCTGTTTTCCCACATAGACCCACTCCAACTAAGAAATTATTTACACCATAAATTTATTCCTCAGTGGTCCTATTCTCTCCCATCCACCCACCCACCCACCTGCCAACCAACCCACACTTACACACACACACACACACACACACACACACACACACACACA
>JAGKTI010042109.1:0-10153 GCA_018397915.1 Birgus latro
GGATGCTTGTGATGGGATGCTGGAGATGGGATGCAGGTGGTGGGATGCAGGCGGTGGGATGGTGGTGGTGGGATGCTGGTGTTTTTGGAGATGGGATGCTGTTCAAAAGGGTTTCATAGTGTTTGTCTGGCGGCTGCTTTATGTGCCTGGTTACCTCCATCAACTTAGGTTATGTTGAGGTGTTGTAGTGGATGCTAGACAGGATGGGGGCTCATGCTGAGTAGGCAAAGGACATCACTTATCTGGTGTAGCATTTGTTCAGAAGGGATTGTGTTTCATTTAGTTACTCAGAGTATGTCCCTGCAAGTGTTAAGAGTGCATTTAGTCTGGGGATGCACCTCCATTTCTTGTATATGGGCAGGGTAGGGTAGGGTATGGTAAGGAGGGTAGGTTATGGTAAGAATGGTTGGCCAGGGCAGGTTAGGGTTAGTAGGGTAGGGTAAGGCAAGGTAGGGTGGTGTAGGGTAAGTTTGACTGCATCACAGAGCAATGCTTAAGAAAATCTGGAGATAGAAAATAAACCAGTTTTCACTGACAATTTCTTCTGATCACCATGTAAGGCTTTGTCTTTAACGTCCTAATTAATTCTTTTCCTCAAGTTAGAATCTAAAAAGTTTACTTTAATGTCAAAATCTGGACAATTTCTCTGTAAAGAACACATCTCAATAATTCTTCATTTTGTTTGACGACCACAATAATTTTTTCTCAATAAAGCAAGATATTTTATCTGTAACATCTAGGGTAGCATTATAAGTGGCTTTGGGGATCTCGTAATATCTCTTCGTTAGCGATTTAGTTTGCACATTACACCCCAACACCCTCTTTAATGCTACTTGTTCAATTTATGTCAGTATCAAAACAATGTAAATACAAAAGAATGCCAAGGTGTAATATGCAAAAAATAAATCGCTAAAGAAGAGGTGTAATTAAGATCCATGTCCACCTTGAATATGTTCCTCATTCCAAAAGGCGTACGAAAAACAAAAATAAACTTAGCTTTTAACATCAAGCGAGATGGATGGATGGGGAATCGTGGATGCTTGGACCGATGGCAGAGTTCTTGTTTCGTCCTTCCACCTGCCGACAAAAATCATCATCATTATCATTATTTATATCTTCATTCTTATTATCACCACCATTCTCCTCCTCCTCCTCCTCCTCCTCCTCATCATCATCATCATCACCTATCTACCTGTCTATTTGTCTACGTCTATCTATCTATAACCAGACACCTTAATCCCCTAAGGGATGGACACAAACAAATCGTCTCCATGATGACCTGTCCTTTACCATTTAGCTCATATATCTCACTCATATATTTGATATTTCTACTCCTTCCCTCAATCTCATCATCCGTCTCCCCCTCCCCCTTCCACCTAGCTGACATGCACTCTTCTAGTCATTTTCTTTTTCTCCTTCCTCTCCACATGGCCAAACCATCTCGAAGTATTTATCTTAACGCTTTTAATCTCATCCACATCATCATCACAAAGCTCCTTCACCTCCATTAGTCTGTCTGTCTCTCTGTGACACTACACATGCTCCTCTCAAATAATTCACTTCTACTGCTCTCACTCTTGACTTGTGGCCTTTCAACAGGATCCAAGCTTCACTTCCCTACTTTAAAGTGGGAATCACACCATGCAGTGCCCCCCCCCCTTTTTTATACTTACATCCTCAGTTCCCTATTCCTAATCACTGTTTTTAGAGAACAAGCAACCCTCCTTCCCTGATGTACCATTTCAGTCACTTCATCTTCTACTCTCCCATCCGTATTCATCACATTACATAAATGCTAAAATGCACTCACATTCTTCATTTCCTGACCATCCAGCCTCACTGTGGATTCTTTGCCTTCCAACGCTGGGATGTTAAAGCGTCACCACCATCAGCATCACATCATTATCACCATCAATATCATCACCATCAGCCTGTGACACACCACTGCATGATAAGGACCTCTCTCACCTTCCTTCATTCTGATCCATTGATTGTTAGCTTCTTCCGTCCCATCTCGGTGGATCTGTGAGAATTATTGCTCTTTCCTGTTCTCTGTGTAGCACATCCTCTCACTCCATCTCTGGCCTGCCACTCAGTTACGCTGGCTGTCCATCTGTTATGTGTTCTGTGGAAGACGTGACCTGAGGACTGCATGTACAGTTACCTGACAAGCTCAGACTTACTAGATGCGGGAGCTTCAGGTCCCTTTGGTTAATCCCCTTGGTGTGGTGTGGTGTGAAAGGCTGGTATTGTGTGGGATGGTGTGGGAATGTGTGGTGTGGGGTGAGGTTGTGTGGTATGGTGTGGTATGGTATGGTATAGCATGGTGTGTTGTGGCTTAACTGTCCCTAAAATCTAGAGGAATGTAGCACCTCGCTCGAAAGTCATTAGTGAGAACCAGATGGACATGGCCGCTCTTGGATGTGCCCCGATAAAACGTAAACAAAATTACGTGTGTTGTATCCTCACAACTAAATATAAATAAGGATAGTTATTCCATTTAAATAATTCACGGTCCAGGGAAAGGCCAAAACTGAGCTACTATTTCTGACATATATCCATCCCTTTCCTTGCGATAAATAGAGACAGAGACCAATGATTTTTTAAACCCAGTGATGTGATCTTAGGAATCCAGTATGTTTTTTTCAGAATACTATGTAAGTGTTTAGTGTCTGTATGGCCAAGAAGTGGAGCGATATCCCTGACCTCATTTGCACTCCTAAAATATACAGTTCCAGTGTGTGGGAATTACTACGCACACGCACGCACGCACGCACGCGCTCACACACACACGCCCAGTCACCATAACGTTTGGGGTTAAACGAAATGGAAAGGAAGATGTGACTCAGCCAGTGACTTGAAGATCATCGTCGTCGTCGTCATCATCATCGTCGTTGTCGTGATCATCATCATCTTCCTCTTCGTCCAAATCATCATCATCATCATCATAGTCAGCAGCATGTTACTGTCATCCCAACACTGTGAAAGATGTAGAACAGATGTTATATCAGTCATCACCTTCATCATATTCATCACTACCTTCTAATTTTATTGTAGAATTTGTACTGGAGTCACCATCATCATCATCATCACAATAATCCCGGCTTAGTTAACTGGTAAAGGAGATTCAGCATTACAGTTATCATCATTATCATCATCATCATCGTTATCCTATTTCTGTTAGTTCGTACATAAGTTAAATCCTCAGCATTATCACCAGTACTAGCAGTATTATAATCATCAGCATCATTATCATCATCAGCCTGTGACACACCACTACATGATAAAGACCCCAATCACCTTCCTCCACTCCGATCCATTGGTTGTTAGCTTGTTCCGTCCCATCTCGGAGGATCTGCGAGTATTATCTCTCATTTCTTGTTCTCTCTGTACCTCACCCTCTCACTCCATCTCTGGCCTGTCATTCAGTTACGCTAGCTGTCCATCTGTTATCTATTCTGTGGAAGACGTGACCTGACGACTGCGTGTGAAGTGACCTGGAAATAAGTGGCAATATATGTGTTGCGTCATCCCCACCAAGGCCAATAACACTACTTGAAGATCATCGTCGTCGTCATCATCATCATCGTTATTGGCCTTGATCCCGACTATACCCTGTTCTCTCTAACTAAGCATGCAATTGCAATCTCTTTCTTAAATGATGTGCTGCAACAGGGGGTTATCACTAGAATGGTGCTAGTCACGAAGAAGTGGTATGGAAATGATGCAGAGCTGTAATTTTGTCTAATACTTTTCACTGGACTACGGAACACAAGCTGCAAAAAGACGACTATCTCGGCCTAGGTAAAATGAAGGAACACCACAATACTGTATACGTGCGTGTGTGCGTGTGCATTGTGTATATGTGTGTGTGTGTGTGTGTATGTATGTATGTATGTGTGTGTGTATGTATGTATGTATGTATGTGTGTGTATGTATGTGTGTGTGTGTATTTACCTATTTGTAGTATACAGGAATTGAGCTAAGCTCGTGTTGTCCTGTCTCCATATCTACATTCATCTAATCTAGTTTTAAATACATGAATGTTTTTCGCCTGCACCACCTCTTCGTCTAAGTCATTCCAAATACTTATGCTTCTGTTCGGGAAACTGAACCTTTTGAGATCATTAAGACATCTACTTTCCTCAACTTGAAGCCATGACCTCTTGTTCTTCCATCATCCAACACAAAAAGATCCTCTCTATCCACCCTTTTCAATTCTCCTATATTTCTAAATATCGTGATCAAGTCACCTCTTTCCCTTCTCTCTCGCAGTGTTAGTAACTTCAGTTTTTCCAGTCTCTCCTCGTAGGTGAGTTCCCTTAAACGTGGTATCATTCTCGTTGCCATCCGTTGAACCCTCTCTAGTTTATCAATATGCTTCTTCAAATGAGGTGACCATACCACCGCCGCATACTCTAGTCTTGGTCTTATCATGGTCACTATCAACTCCCTCAACATTTCCTCATCCATATAATTAAAAGCCACTCTCATGTTAGTCAATAATCTATATAAGTTCCCCCAATGATTTTGTTTATATACTTTTCTGGTGACAAGTCATCCCGAATAATCACTCCCAAGTCTTTCTCATCCTTTCTTTTACTAATTATCTCATTGCCCATTTTATATGTCCAGTGTGTGTGTGTGTGTGTGTGTGTGTGTGTGTCATATACAATAATTTTTTTCATCACACTGTCCTAAATACGAATCCTACTTACCAGTTTACATTCAGGTCGCTAACTGTACTGGACAAGGGGGCAGACAAACCTAGTCCACCAGTCTGATCGGCACGAGAATCTACAGGACGACACTCACACTGCTATGTCACTGGTGCTGAGACACCAAAACTGAGGCGGTACAAGGAAACAAGGCCTCCTCATCTCCCACACATTAACAGCCCCCTTGTCTCATCAAAAATACGTCCATTAGCCTCATGGGCACTTTTCTTTGGCAAATAATACTCCCTGGCTGTCTGTGCGATATCCTTGTGATCTAATGTAGTTACCTTAATGGCTAAAAACCGCAAAAATCCAACACTTACCTCAGGGGAATGAGGCAACAGCAACACACACACACGCCCTTCCATTGTCCGGCGATCACTAGCAAAAGCAGCCAAATAGCGACATCTACGAAGATGAGAAACTTATTCAGCTACTTTTACAACCACTAGATGGTACCAGGGCCTTTTCATGGTAGGGGTAACTCTTCTGTTCTATTCCAGGTGCTGCTTGGCGATAGCGTTAAGTTGAGAGTGAGTCATACTACTTTGAGAGTGTTAATGCTGTCTCTGTTAACTCTCATGATCATACAGCTCTCTTAATTTACACCAGCCAGGACCAGACGATTCTGTTTATCTGAGAGTCAAAAGTGCTTGAGTATGAAAATAAAAGATTGTTGTAGAGGAGGCATCACTGACGATAGCAGTATCAGCCAGGGCCGGATTGAAGGGGGCAGGGGCCATCACAAGACAGAGTGAATACTGACCTTAGACATTTCAAGTTCCTAATATGGAAGCAACAGCAAACACTGCTATGTGTATTGCACAGACTTGGTATAACTTAAAAATGTCGTCAGTGCCTTTATTACTGAGCTGTCAACGTTAGTCTTAGGAAGCCTTCACAAGATACTATGCCTCAAGGTCCCCCACTATTCTTAATCCGGCTTTGGTATCACATGTGTATAATATCGTTACTACCCATATGGTGCTGGAAAAAGATGCCTTCACATAGTGGCACTGACATAGCTGTGCGGTTCTGGTGCCTGGTTTTGCAGACACCTCTCACCTTCTTCCCTATCTCTTGAAAGGGTAATGGTGGACTGCAGGAGGGCAGCTTCAGCCTGCAGTCTACTGGTTTTACATTTCAGATGAACCGGGATTTAAAAACACCACTACCACCACCACTCCTACTAGTACTACTGCTACTGCTAGTAAGACCCTAGTACCACCGGTCTATCACCACCCTTATCCATGCCCCAACAAGTAACTATTGCTTTTATCTGCCACTGCCAGAGAGTTGAGTTATTCTCTCCATCTGGGCTACATCACCCTCCAGTGTCATAGCTAGGCCTTTAAAACGGGGTGGGAAAGGGGTGGCCAGGGTGACCTTGGCCATCCCACCGCTCTTGCTATGCTACTACTCGCCATCACTCCATCTCCTCCTCTCTCTCCCCCTCCCCTCCTGCTCAGACTCTCATAGTCAAACTGCCGTGCTCCATGCTCTCCTCATGGCCAAACTGTCTTAGATTATTTATAATATTTTCTAGCACATCCATACCAACACCAGTGCTCCTTCAGTTCTCACCTGTGTGACTGTCTCACCACATAACTCCATATGTTCCCCTCACATACAGTATTACATTTGCACTGCTATCGCTCTTGGCTTTTGTCCTTCCCAAGCTTCACTTTGAGTAGGAATCACAATACTGTACTATCATGTAACAAATTTTGCAATACCATGCCCAATTCCTTCTTGTCACTGCTTTTGGGGATCTGACCCAGGGTTCCTTTTCTATACAGCTGAGATCAGGGGGTCACTTTTTTATAGGACTAGATAAGGCATATGATACCTAACCACAGTAAATTACAGAAAAAAAACTGAGTGTGTTGCATTTTTCCTATACTGATAAAAGATCCTCAACCATTCTCAGCTCATTAATGGCCAGGTGTAGGGTTAACTAGTAACCAAGGACACTGTCATACCAAATAACTAAGGCTTATCAATTTTCATGCAGCTATGGCTTAGCATTCAAGATGCGTGAGTGGCCCAGAGTACTTTGCTACAGACAAACCAAATACATGCAGTTCCTCTTCTATCTATAAGCCAATTTGCCAGTTTTCTCCAATTTACAGTATTTCACTTGTATGGTAACAGTGATATTTTGAGTTATCTCTTGTTTTGACTGCCATTATTCACTTAATCATAAACACACCTGATTGAGAGGGGCAGTTTAACATGGTGGCACTGATATATGCATCATACACATCCCTTAGCTTCTTAACCCCTGAAAGGATGGTGGACTGTAGAACATCCCTCAGCTCCCTCCCTATCCCTCCAAAGACTGGTGGACTGCAGGAGAACATCTTTTATCCCCTCCCTATCCCCTGAAAGAATGATGAACTCCAAAAGAATATCTTTTAGCTTCCTCCTCATCCCCCCAAAGAACTGTGAGTTGAACTCCCTCCCTATCCCTGGAAAGAATGGTGGATTGGAGGTCAGTTTTAACATGCAGTCCACCAGGTCCAAAGGAGTTAGGGCCACAAAAGCATCACATGCACTCCTTTACTTAACTGCTGATAGATTTTATTGGAAATATCAGGACAGTAAATGTCCCTCTCATGCTTGGGACACCTCTAGTAGGAAACTCTGGTATCATCTCTGTTAAACTACTGTATGCCCAATGGTTTTATTCACCAGAGTCATGTATGGTTTGGCCATGTGGAGAGGATGGAGAGTGAGAGATCACATACCTTCTGAGTTATTACAGCAGAGTGGTGGATATCATACTGGAAAGAGAAGGCTAGGTAGATTGTGTCTTCCTGGATTTGAAGAAGACATCTGATAGGATGCCACAAAAAAGACTCCTATGGAGATTAAAACTTATTTAAGGAGTGAATTAGATCTTTCTTTCCTTCATTCTTTCCTCCTCCTTCTGCCTATATGTGACTCTACACTGAGTGACAAGCCAAATGGTTTCCTGTACACCAGGAAATCATTTACTATGCTGGATGGTAACCATAAAACCAAATTATGGTGCCTGATGGTTTAGTGGAATTAAGGTGTTCCAATCAGATTGAGCTGGTGCAGGTTTATATCGAAGGGGTAGCTGGGGTTTATTACTCACATAAGGACACTCAGGTATGAGTGAGGCTGGTCACTCTCATCTTAAATGTCAGGACCAACTTGCCTAGCCCTAGGCTCCTGTGCTCATGGGGCAACATAGGATTGGATGATGGATGGATGGATGAATAGGATATTGCAAAAATGGGTGGAATATTATTTAGATGAAGATACAGGAGAACAGTTATATGAAACAAGTATTCTCAGTGGAAGAGTGTGACTAGTGGAGTGCCACAAGATTTACTTTCGGCTCCTGTAAATGATAAGCCAGAATGCTTAAGCAGTTACATGGATATGTTTGCAAACAATGCAAATATTATGAAGTGAGTCTAAAATGGTTAGAGTTGTGAGGAGATGCAAAATGATATGAAAAACTGTTCAGTTGCAGTCAGACTTAAAAGATGGAGTTTAATGCAAAAAGTGCAATGTCCTTGAAATGGAAATGAGTGCCAAAAGACAGAGTTATGAGTATAAAATGGGAAGAGAGAGGATCAGCAAAACAAGGAAAAAGAAAGGTCTAGAAGTGACCATATGGGATAATCTATCACCTGAGAAGCATATAAATATCATTGGAGGGGAATATATATACAGGTATTGATGGCCAATATAAGAGTGGCTTTCAGCTATCTGGATGAGGAAATGTTGAGAGAGAGAGAACTGTGTCCATGATAAGACCGAAATTAGAACAGGCAGCAGTGATATGGTTACCGAATTGGAAGAAACATGTAAGAAAATTGAAAAAGGAACAGACGATGGTGACTACAATGCTGCCAAGTTTAAGAGACTTGTCTTATAAAGAGAGACTGAAGATGATGATGTTACCATTGCTCAGTGTGAGGTGAGAGGAGATTGATTGCAGTGTTTAAAGGTGTCTGAAAACTGGAAGAGATGGCTAGAGAAGATCTGTTTGTGGTTGGTGATGGAAGAACAAGAGGACATAAACTGACGAAGAGTCAATGCTTGCATGACATGAAAAAATTCTGAACAGTCTGGTAGAGGAGGTGATGGAAGCAAACAACATGTGTGTGTTTAAACTGGATTAGATTATTTAAAATATGGAGACAGGACATGGAGACAGGACAACACAAGCTTAGCTCATATTCTGTATACTACAACTAGGTAAACACACAACACAACCCGCCGAGTGTCAGCAGACTTTGGACCCTCATGGAGCCATGGTGCCAGCCAATTTTTTACTTTTTTTTTTGCTAGATAGGTTAGAAATGATGAGAAAATTTGGAGAACAACCATAAAAATACTCACAGAAGCCATTTAGTTCGATTCTCCCTGACCAGGCGGCTGAAAACGTCGGAGTAACGCCCATAGACTTTATCGGCAGCCTCCGACATCCACTGAGTTGAGGTAGAGCTTCGTTTCCTTCATCGGTAACTATGCTATTCGAGCCAAAAACACCTTGTTGGGTATATAGATGATATAGGAAGGCCTAGAGAGGCACCGGAATATCCCAGCTAATTTTTTGGCGCCTAATTTGTAATTTCAAATACAGTATTGGCAAATATATCAAATTGCAGACGTAAATGTAGATAGATAGATAGATAGATAGATAGACAGACATATCTATTGACCACAAAAATTCATCCACAGAATAAAACCATGCACAGTAAAACAAAAAAAAGGTCCAAATGCAGACGCAAACAGTAAAACAGAAAACAACACAAATACAAACCACAAACAGTAAAACAAAATGGCAATCGGCATGCACAAAAAACATCACAGACAGACACAATGCAATAACAACTTGTACCCTAAAAAGTGCACAAAAGGAAAAATAATACTAAAAGAAAAAGAACTAAAATCATAACACATTGACAGTACTACAGTTATTAATACAACCTCAAGACAGAATGTACAGAAGCACACACAACATCGTAATCAGTTCTTTGCATAAGATTTTCTAAAGATGTAATATTGAAATGCCTACGTAGATTCTGTGACATGGGAGACTGCTCAAATACATGCTTTTCAGTCTGTATATCTCCACAATTACACAGGCGTTCCTCTATCGGCAACAGACCTCTTCCGCGCCTATTCCATCGCCCTTCTTCTATTGCAAGGGAATGTGCACTTAATCGTAATTGTGACCAAGATATGCGTTCCAGCTCCTTAATTTCCTCTTTTCAACTCATATATTTTGTGGGCAGAAAGACTGGGATTTAGTGAGTGATATAACTGGTATCTGGAGGATGCAGACGCTCTAACTTCCTCTTTCAACTGGTCATGCGCAATTCGTATATCATCCACATTATTCTCAATTAGGTCTCTAACATAACGTGATGTGTAACAGTTACAGTTAC
>JAGKTI010042111.1:0-10153 GCA_018397915.1 Birgus latro
GGATGTTATTTGCCTTGAAGAAAACCACCTCATTCTTGTCAAGTTTCCTCCCAACCTTGACCATGTGCCGACGGTTCACCTTGATGGTCTCACAGACTCTGATGCTGTACAGGTTGAGGTACCGATTGAGAAGGGGGCTAGTGTACCAGTTATCGAGGTACAGCACGTGACCACGATGAAGATACTCTCCTATCATTGTCTTCACCACGGCCCTAGAGGGTCCAATACTTCGATCTTCTATTATGTCTGTCTGTGCACCGGTGTACAAGACTATGTCCTGCACATAACCAGTCCTACAGTCAAACATAACAAAGATCTTGAACCGCAAACGGTGTCTTTTGCTGGGTATGTACTGCCGAAAAGAAATATTGCCTCTCCACAACACGAGACTCTCGTCTGTGACAAGGTCACTATAAGGATAGATGGATGAGCAGAACTTTTCCCGTAGGTGATCAAATACCACCCTTATTCTCCTCATTCTATCCTTGTTATTTTCATTTGCAAGATCGTCAGCATCATAAAAGTGGAGGTGGCTCAGAATTTGCTGGAATCTATTATGGCTCATTGCCTTGCCAAAGAAAGGTCTGTTGATTATAGGGTCCGTAGTCCAGTAGGCCGGAATTTGTCTTTTCCGTACAATACCCATCAAAAGAATCAAGGCTAAAAAGATGAACATCTCACCTAGGGAAGCAGGGTAATCATAGAGGAGGGAGTGCCTGCGCCTCGTGCCCTCACGTTCACTCTCATGGCGCTGCCTGCTTGCAAACAAGTTTGTCTGCTCCACTATGCAGCCCACAAATTCCTCCCCAAAGAACAGGTGGAAGAAATCCACCCTTGTGGAGCCTGGGTGGATTCCAGAAGCCGTGCAGCCAGACCGCCACTCCTCATTGAGGGGGTGAATGATGGGAGTAAAATCACTCCCATCTTCCCAGTTCCACGTCACACTGGCACCGCCCCCATCGTCGCCTTCGTCGGGGTGGGAAGGAGAGGGTGGTGGGGGAGGTTGGAAATGAGGAGTGCGGCGGGCTACCCCACTCGCGCTCCTCTTCCCTCGGCCTTTACCCTTCCCCCTTTCCCTTCCCATTACAGCCATGTGAAACATCAGGGGGCTGTGGGGAGGAAGTGCAGGAATATTGGAGAGCATAAGACGTGCTGGGGAGGGACTCCTCCTCACCTGCCCACTGCCTAGGTGCACCACATGGTCGCGCCGCCTCCCTCCTACCACTTTCACCGCACACTCTCACCACAGCACTTTCCCTTTCACTCTGCACTCCGGCACACCACTCCCGCCCTCCCCATAAAAAACACTAGGCCCATACCTTATTTTCCTCCTTGCTGGCCTCTCAGGTCCCCGATGAGAGATGCACTCCCTACTGTACCACGTGGTAGCATGTCACACGGCTCCGTCCTCGTCCTTGCCCTTGTCCTCGCTATTGCCCTCCCTTTCCTCTAGGGGCTGGAGAGAGGTGTGTGCACGTGGCTGGGGTGCAGGCTGGACCTCCCTAGCCCCACGATAGGTGATGTAGCGTCGCTTCCTCGGGGACGGGACCTCCTCATCATTGCTGGTACTCTCCTCCTCAGGCTGCACGTAATCCTTATCCGCCACATCATCATCGAGTGAGGAATCACTATCGAGTGTGAAGGCGTCCAGGGTGGCTTGAATTTCAGCATCAGAAGACCTCGGTGCGCTATGTCTGACCTGGGTCACTGCTAACAGGCGAGTGACCGAGACAAGGCCACGCGCGGGTCGTGCGGGGTCACTGAGTGTCCCTGCCTGGTGGCGGGTAGAGGAAGGTGTTCCGCACCTACATACCAAAAATCAAGCACGAGATTTGAAAAATGTGCAAATGACAGACCTTGCAATTGCGTAATGTATAGGTATGTCATCGGGTGTCTCCATGACAAAACGTTGCAACGTACCCTTATGTCGTTGGGGCGCCTTGGGTTATCCCATAAGGGGTGGCCACAAACAAATCGTCTCCATGTTGCCCTGTCCAATGCCACTTAACTGCCTTGCTCCCAGCTAACCCCCCCTTCTCATATACCTCTTCACTCCATCCCTTCATCTCATCCTCGGCCTCCCCCTCCTTCCCTCCTCCACCTCACTCGCATACACTCTCTCGTTAGTCTCTTGCTCTCCATCCTCTTCACATGGCCAAACCACCTTAATGTATTTCTCATAAAGCTTTCTATCACATCCACATCAACACCACAGTACTCCCTCACTTCCCCATTTTTCAGTCTGTCTCCCCATGTAACTCCACATGCTCCTCTCAGATAACTCATATTCACTGCTCTACTGCTTTCACTCTTAACCTGTGTCCTTCCAAAAATGCCCAAGCTTCACTTCCATATGTTAGAGTTGGTATCACAATACTGTCATGCAGTGACTTTTTTTACTTCGATGCTCACTTCCCGTTCCTTATTACTGCACTCAAAGAACCAGCAAGCTTTCTTCCTTGTTGTACCCTTTCAAGCACTTCACGCTCCAAACTTCCATTCTTACTCATCACACTACCCAAGTACACCCCTTCATGCATGATGATGCAAAATGAGTCAAAATGGTTTAAGGCTGAAGAGGAACTGATGACGCACTATGACGCACTTGTCAATGTTGGTCTGAAGGGATGCTGATTAGGCAATTTTAGCATGAAGTGCGTCAATCTTTGCGGTCTCATAGGGTAGGGTGCCTAGTTCAAAGCCAACACTCTCAAATAGTTGGCTTTCTCTCGGCTTTTGGTGGGGGGAGAGAGGGATGTACTCGAAAACTGTTAGTCGTATTAAAATTCCAAAGACATGTGAAATTCTGCATATAGACATATGCTTACTTCTTGCATGGTGTGGGCAAAATATTGTGGTAGGGTGTTGGGAAGTTATTTTCACTGTGGAAACATCATTCTCTGCATTTCAGTAATTACACTGTACTTTTACTCAACAGTTTTGTGCGTATTTATTAGCTCATCTTAGCTCATCGTATAGTATAAACTTCAGCAAAAATGATGGTATACAATTTGTACCAGTATAACCAATTTCTGGGGCAAAAAAATATCCATGGGAATGTTTTCCTTTGTGCGTGAGGTCAGGCTGCCCGTGCGGCAATATCTCTAATCATGTCACATAAACTTACAGAAAGCTTTAAGTGAGCGAAGGGGTTAAACACACTCACATTTTCCATTTCCTCCTCATCCAATCTCACTGTACCTTCGGTGACTTCACTTCTCTCAAAGACCATAACTTGAGGCCCTACTCTTCCCTACATTTACCTTTAGATTCCGTTTCTTACACACATTCCCAGACTCACTCACCAAGCCATGCAGTTCCCCTATGTCTTCGCTTAACAATGCAGTATCATCTGTAAACAACAGTACAAAGAGTTTCCAGATAATGCCCTCTCTTATTAGGGTCACTCCAATATCCACTGCCCTACCCTGTATCTCTTCTATAACTCCATCCATATGCAGATTGAACAACCATGGGGACATAACATATGCCTGTTTCACTCCAACATTCGGATGGAAAAATTCATTCACTTTACTATCCACACGCACTGCAGCCTTAGCACCCTCATACATACTTTTCACGGCATTCAGCGACTTTCCATTTACTCCATATATCCTTAATACTTTCCACAGTCATTGTCTATCCACGCTGTCATATGCTTTCTCCAAATCCATGAAGGGTGCATGCAACTTCTTTCCCTTCTCTAGAAACTTTTCCACAAAAGGCCTAAGGATGAATATCTGATCTATGCAACTTATTCCCTTCCTAAAACCTCCCTGTTCTTTTCCAACTAATTCCTCTGTTATTTCCCTGACTCGGTCAATAAGTATTCTACCATATACTTTTCCTATTACACTAAGAAGGTAAATGCCCCTATGATTACCACACACTTCTTTTTCCCGTTTCCTTTGTACAGGGGAATAATTATACCTGACTTCCAATCCTCCGGGACTCTTCCTTCCTCCCTGACCAATCTATTACTCTCTCGCCCACATGTTTCAGCATTTCACCACACAGTCCATCAATAACTGGGGCTTTCCCCGCTTTGACTTTCTTCATTGCTTCCACCACTTCCATCCTACTGATTTCTTCCTCTCTTCTCACATCCCTCCTTCTCCCAGCCATTCCCCAGCCACATTTACTTGCATTACTTTCATTCTCTATGTTCAACAATTCATTAAAGTGTTCTCTGCATCTGTTCACTTTCTCTCCCTTCTCCACTTGTAATCTACCATTTTTATCTTTCACACCCCAGCTAACTTCGTAGGCATCCTGTCTAACTCTCTTTACCTCTTTCCAGAACACTTTCGTACATTCCCTCCACTTTACACTCAAATTCCTTCCAAATTCCCCATCCACTCTTTTCGTACTCTCTCTTACTAATCTTTTCACCTCTCTCCTCCTCTCTACATTTAACTCTCTCTTCCGTCTCTCAACTTCTTCGACGCCCCTGCTCCTCATCCACTCATTATATGCTTTCTTCTTTTGTACCACAGCCTCTCTCACCTCTTCAGTCCACCATGCTGTTCCCGGAACCCCCTTTCGTCTTCTCTTCACCCCACACACCACCTCACATGCTACACAGATTTCTTCTGAGTATCTTGTACACACCTTCCACGTCCCCTACCTGCTCCAAATCATATTTACCCTATTGTCAAACAGGTATTCTATCCCTTATAATAAAAATAATTTGAAATGCGTCGTTAATAATTATGAATGCACTTGGACAACCAGTCAGCTGCCACCTTTCAAAAGCTTAAGGCTCGTCTATTCTCAAAGCAGTTCGAATACGCTGCAGTTGAATTCTCAGTTGAGTTACACCGCCTTCATCTTATGCTCACACACAGACTGTAGCTAGCCATTCACGTGGAATGTAATTCTCACTGTTGAGTGCCCTTCATGTGTCTTATTAAGTAACTGTGAGTAAGAAGTACAGCCACCGTTCTTGAGGTGAGTGATTCAATGACTCTAGGTATAATAAATGGCTTACTAGACCAGAAGGAGACGACGCCAAGACCTGTTGCTAATACTGCAAGTGTCCCTTCCAGAACTAAGAACCGCAACACTACCAAACAGGAAAGCAGAAGAACCATTTAGGTCTGAGAGGCAAAGAAGTATTCCATTCTATCTGAGAGAGAGAGAGAGGAGAAAAAAGAAAGTAATTACACCTGAGAGTCGGAGGGCTGAGTAGCTCAATGCATAGCAGAACATTGTGCATTATGAATAGCAGACCACGTGTCAGAGGTGTGCAAAGTGTGTTTCAGTGACAACAAAGGATGTAAAGATCTGCAAACTTATAAGACCTTCGAATAAATATAGTGTAGTGGTCTGTAATTTGATTGCTCATCACTTCGACAAACTAAGAGCTGACATAGGTGAAAGAAAATTTAGCCTACTGATTAATGAAAGTAATGACATTTCTGTGATAAAGTTATTATGTATTGTCATTAGATGTTATTCTGATAAGAGGGAGAAAATTGTAGTGACATTTTTGGATGTGACTGAACTCAGTGAGTCCAATGCTGATGCAGTAGGTGATGCCATAAAACTATCTTTACGAAATAACGGACTAGACTTAATTATAGAAACTTAAAGCATTTGCGGACTTACAGTGCATCAGTGATGACCTGTGTTAATAATGGTGTTTATGTGAAATTAAATGCGGACGTCCCACGATTGCTGCTGATCAGATGTGTGTGTGTCATTCACTGTAGCTTGCAGTCTCTTATGCTGCAAGTGATCATCTTCCCCAGCAGCTTGATTTTTTAATCAGATCTTCATCTGGTTCTCAAACTGGTCTGTCAGACAAATAAGGTACTAGGAGCTTTATGGCTTTCTTAATGAAGGACAGGCCCCTTTGAAACTAGTGCAGTTCAGACACAATGGTTGATTCTTGAAGTTGCCGTATTCAGAATTCTTAACTAATGGATTGATCTCAAAACTCATTTTGAACTTGCAAGGAAAGAAGAGCGCTGCTATACTGCTGAACTCCGTTATTCAATGCTTTGTAATCAGAAAAACTGTGTTTATGGTCTTTTAAAGTACATTCTTGGAGAGTTCAATATGTCAACAAAAAGCTTGAAGCAGAGGTGAATGAAACAACAAAATTACTGAATGATTTTCTCTAGGTGATTGTCTCTCTCTGCTCTAAGATCACTCCAGGATATATACTGTGTATCCAGACGCCTTAATCCCGTGATGGGTGGCCACAAACAAATCACCTCCATCGCAACCTGTCCCTTGCTATTTCACTGGCCTCCCACCAGCCCACATCCCACTCTTATATACATCTCCATTCCATCCCTCCCATCTCATCTTCTGCCTCCCCCTCACTCACATACACTCTCCTCGTTAGTCTCTCGCTCTCCATCCTCTACACATGGCCAAACCACCTCAATGCATTTCTATCACATCCACATGCAAACCACAACGCTCCTTCACTTCCTCCTTTGCCAGTCTGTCTCTCCATGTAACCCCACATGCTCCTCACAAATAACTCATTTCCACTGCTCTCAATCTTGACTTATGTCCTTCCACCAAGGTCCAAGCTTTGCTTCCATTGCCAGGACTCTAAAATATCATAAATAATAGCTAGGAGCATAGAGGCTGAGTCAGGCTTATAGAGTAGGAAGCAACACATCATTTCCTTTCTCACCAAGGGCAGGAAACAGCTTCGCAATCTCACACCGTGGGAAGCTGACTAGGGGAGAACATGCGTACACACATACAGGCTTCTAGACGTTCGATGCATGACCAGTCCACGTGACAGGCACCTCCTACACAAGAAAGGAAGGAATATAGATCAGAATCGGAAGAGAGACGAGAGAGAGAGAGAGAGGAACCCGGGTTAGGAAGCTGGAGAAGGGGGGGGTCTAACTAGAGAAGAGAGGGAGGGAGTTAGCTAGCAGCTTAACGCTCAGTGTTAATCTTGAGTTTTCCCTTTTGAAGAAAATAAGACTACAATCAACCGCAGACTCATCTTTAACTTCTCCCATCATCGATCGCAAATGGGCTGAGGTTATCTTACAAATCAACTGGTTGTAACGACAGCTCGGATTCTACTACAACTCAGTATACTACATGATCAGCACCATATGTTAGGGTTGATATCACAACTATCATGCAGCGACCTTTTACTTCCAAGTTCACTTCCCCATTTCTTATCACTGCTTTCCAAGAAAGAGCTACTTCCCCCCCCCCCCCCCCCTGTTATACTCTTTGAAGCACTTCATCCTCGAAACTTCCATCCTAGCTAATCACACTACCCAAGTATACTAAATGCACTCACATTTTCCATTTCCTCATCATCCAACCTTACTGTACAAAGACCATAACTTTACTCTTCCCCATATTCACCATTAGATTCCGTTTCTTACACATTCTCCCAAACTCATTCACCAAGCCTTGCAGTTCCCCCTCGTCTTCACCTAGCAATACAGTATCATCTGCATACAACAGTAGCCTACAGGACGTTTCCAAACGCTGCCCTCTCTCATTAGGGCCCACCAACATCCACTGCCCTATCTTGTATCTCATAAACGCCATCCATATATAGATTGAAAAACCATGAGGACATGATGCATCGCTGTTTCAGTTAACATTCAGGTAGAAAAAAAAATCACTCAGTTCACTATCCACACGCATTGCAGCCTTAGCACTCTCATACATATTCTTCACGGCATTCATCAACTTCCCTTTTATTCCATATATTCTTTATATTTTCCACAGTCTTTGTCTATCCACTATGTCATATGCTTTCTCCAAATCCACGAAGGCCATATACAACTTCTTTCCCTTCTCTAGAAACGTTTTCCTCTAAAGACCTAAGGATGAATATCTGATCAACACAATCTCTCCTCTTCCTAAAACTTCCCTGTTCTTCTCCAACGAATTCATCTGTTATATCCTTAACACTGTCACTAAGTATCCTACCATAAAATTTTCCTGCTTGAGTAAGAAGACAAATGCTTCTGTGATTACAACACACTCCTTCTTTTTCCTCGTTTTCTTTGTGCAGGGGAACAGTTATGTAATAACTGAAATGAAATTTAACACATTAATCACTGGTCTGGGCGAGATTCGATCTCAGGCCCTCGCGCTTCTAACGCGCGTACGTTACCACTGAACCAAAGAGAGGATCCCCTAATTTGCCTCTAGGCAACGTGGGCTTTTACAAAACCCCATTACATCACTCTTTTTCTTCTCGTGATGATTAATTTGGTGAATTTCAAACACAGTAGCGTAGCATCGGAGGGCACCATTTGAGATGCTGCGGACCACACCAGACAGCTCATCCTATGGATGTAAGGACTGGGATGCTGTCAGCTAATCAACAACATCATTTTCCTCCAAGCCTCACCTCACATCCCACACTACTGCCAAGCAATGTAATAACCCAAATGAAACTTAATTAATCACACACTACTCTGGCCGAGATTTGATCTCAGGCCCTCGCACTTCATATGTGCGCACGTTACCACTGAGCCAAAGAGAGGATACCCCACTTTGCTTCTAGGCAATGCGGGCTTTCATTGACCCCTGTACAATTATACCTGATTTTCAATCATCTGGGACTCTACCTTCCTACCAGGTCAGTCTGCACATCTTCCATTTCCATTCTACTACCAGCTCTCCCCTATGCTTCATCATTTCACCACACACTTCATCAATTCCTGGGGCTTTCCCCATTTTGACTTTCTTCTTTGCTTCCACTACTTCCATCCTACTGATCTCTTCCTCACTTCTCACATTCCTCCTTTTCCCAATCATTCTCCATACACTTATACTTGCATTACTTTCATTCTCTATGTTTAACAGTTCCTTAACCCACCGAGTCCCATCGACGTACGATGCACGTCACTACTTTTTTCTGCGGACAAACCCAACGACGTGCATCGTACGTCACTCAGTTGCAAGGCCCATTGTGTGCACATTTTTCAACATTCGCGGGTGATTTTGTAATGCTCTGAATTTATCCCACCGGTGTCACCAGTGTAGGGGCGAAAATTTTGCATTGCCCATAGAATAAATAAATCCCACCGGACTGACACCAGTGTGGGGGCGCAAAATTTAGCCCTCTTGAAATTTGAGATAATTAAATTTTATCAAGTGATTACAGTTACTGCCAGAACATTGAGAATAAGGCCTCTTTAATAATTAAAATTATTTGGTATCGCTGCCACCACCCAGCAGTTGCCGGGAAAAAAAAGAATGTTATGATTTAGTCCCATACGATGGAAGAGGGACAAGGGCCTCTGGCACTAACTTGGTAACGTGAGCCTTTTATAGGAGAGCGTGGTTCTTTAGATGTAACATGCCTCGCGGGCCACCCCGTTTTTACTTGTACTACCCCATCGGATTATAACCAAACACATTTTTTCTATATTTACTTATCTATATTAATGTCCTTAATTACACAACAATGATACAGTTTCAAGCCAGAATTAATTACTAGATCTTAATGAATCACTTGTCTCCATTATGACAGAATAAGTGACAGAGAATGCAAGATCTATTCCACACAGTTAAAAAACTTCTCCCGACTGCACCATAGAAAACCTTTTCAACAGGGGTAACTCCCATAAACACTCCACGCACGGTCGCACAAGGACTCGTAGCGAGACCCAGTTACAATGGGTTACACTGTTTACTTCAATTCTAAAGAAATCAACCTTATTTTACCTGGGTTACACCACATGACATATCCAAGAAAAATATACTTAACCAAAATTATTACACTATAGAACTCAGTGCTCACAGCACTGCTCACAGCGGGACAAGACACTTTTCCGCCTTCTCACACACCTTTAACCATCATATTACATTTGTTTTATAAGAAATTAGCTTACTAAGTGGACCAACCGACTTTGACTATACTGTGCATTGGAAATAGACTATGTGTAAATTAGTGTAAAGGGCTTTCGGGCACTGTGACTCTCAACAATGGCCGGCGCAGACTCCATGACCCAACGCCATTTGCCGGTTCTGAAACGCCTGAAACATCCACACCCAATGAAGTCTTTCTGGAGAGTCAGGGGTTTGATAATATGCTCAGATATCTTACTTTAATTATGGTTATATCAACAACTAATTATGATGACGTATAAGGGAAGAATACTGTAAATTCTCGGAGCTTTACCTGAAACGTCCACAC
>JAGKTI010042112.1:0-10153 GCA_018397915.1 Birgus latro
CTTTTTCTTCTTCCTCCTCCCCTTTTTCTTTGTTCTTCTCTTCCTCCTGCTCCTCCTCTTTCCCCTCCTCCTCCTCCTCCCTCCCTCCTTCTCCTCCTCCTTGTTTTTCTTCTCACTTATTTTTGTCAGCACTCCTATTGTCCTTCCTGCTCACATCATCATCCACTCACACGACGTAGTGCTGCCCTCAGGCGACTACACTGTGTGACAAGCCAGATGGGATTGTTTGGGTTTAAATGCTCACATAATGCCACTCAGGGATAAGGAAGGCAGGTCACCCTTTTCTTAGACGTCGGGATTGAGTAGCCTAGCCCCGGGACCCTACGCATCTGATAGAGAAAAAACTATTAGGCCAGTGGATGGATATCTGAGCTAAGACAAAATCCACACAGGAAAAGGAAGTGATGAAAAGGGCAAAGGTAAATATCAGAGTTTCTCCGACTTGATATTAGGACGATATTGAAGTATTTATTGTCCACATAACGATCGGCTGGTGGCTAAAACCTTAAAAATGTTCACCAAGGAAGAACTACGTGTGAAAAGGAGGATGACAGGTAATTGACTGGGTTATGGACTTTGTATTCTGGGGATTCAGATAAATATATAAGGTTTGATAATAAATATACCGCGGAAGAGGAACGTGGAAGGGTGAGGAGGAAGACACGGAGTGGGGGATAATCAGCTGAGCGCCTTTCAGAGTTTCCAAGTCCAAATTCTGGACTATCGCTAAGTTTTCTCAGTTACCTCTAGAAAGTTTTCATACATAAAAATCTTTAGAAACCCACAAGAAATACTGGTAAATCCATATACCATCTAAATTACCTTTCGATTTCTTGAAGCTGGACATACAAATTGTTCCCAAATGGAACTAAATATAGCAAACGGCGCTAACTTGTGACTCGTGCCTTTCCAGTCTTACCTCTCTCTCTCTCTCTCTCTCCAGTCTTACCCGTATGTGTGTGTGTGTGTGTGTGTGTTTGTGTGTGTGTGTGTGTGTGTGTGTGTTAAAATGATATTTCTAGACCTAAGTTAGCATTGATGGAAGCTAAATTAGCAACTATGGCGTCTTCCCCCTCTCCTTCTCCCCCTCCTTCCGCCCTCTCTCCCTCTCCCCCACTCGTTTTCTCTCACCTCAGTAGTAAAATGGCGACTGTGATGCAAAGGCAGCGTTCTCGTCGACGCCTGGCCGCCCTAACCTTCCTTTCCAATATATCCTTAGACGGAACGCACAGGGACACCAAGTTATCGCAATATGGCCGCTCGGGCTTTTTGGGGAAGGTGGTGGGGGCCAATGACATGAATGACAAGGAGAACCAGAATGGGATTGGGAGGCAGGGAGGAGGAGGGAAAAATATGGTGGGAGGTAAATCTTCGTCGTGTCAACAGCAAAATCCATCTGCTTCCTCCACGACGACGGGATTGTCAAATATTACCCAGGCTAAGGACGCCGTGGACTGCCATACCGTGCAGTTTCGCGATCGGTAAGATGTCCGTTATTTTTATCCATTTATGGCGTTACTTCCCGTTATCTTCCGTTAATTATTTAGTCGTTAATGATTCTTGTGTCTATATCTTTATTTTAGTTTTTATTTCAGACGCTGCGTGTTATGGAGTTGAATAATCAGGAAGACCCCGTTTATTTTTATCCATTTATATTATCTCTGTTATCTTCGTTTAATAAAATACTGCGTTTATTAGCGATTTTCACCACGGCCTTTTAATTCCCGTCATGATTTCCGGCGGCATTGTCTGTGGGGAGAATAAATACTTGTATTGAAGCAGTTGTCATGTATTTTTTTAATGTTACCGCAAAGAATCATCAACTTGGCAGGAATTATAGCGGAAATTACATAATATATATTTTGTAATGCAGGAAATGCCTCTCTTGGTGTAATTATTGCATAGAATCATCATTAAGTGTACAAGAATCATAGTTAAAATAAAATACATGGGTGAGAATCATTTAGCATTCACTTTTATACCTTCATTTGGGAAAGTAGGAATTTGCTTTTTGTGTAATTGCATAGAATCATTTGCTTTTCAGGAGCTACCTAGGGAATTGCTGGAACATATTTTTATAAGCTTTACTGCATAGAATCATTGCTGGTAGTCTAGGCATAGGGAATATGTGAATTATTTTGTTAGAATCTTGCAGTGTATTGTAAAGAATCATTTTTATTGCAGGAAGTGCATATTTTTAATGATCTTGCAATGAATAATAATTTTAAAAAATGAGAATCTTTCATAGGTGTGTAAGAATGCTAGAATCAGTTGCAAGAATCTTTTAACTGTATTTATAAAGGATTTTCTTGTTATTAGTATATTGCATAGAATCAGTGGTTTTGAAGAATGAAGATATTGCAGAAATTGGTGGTAATTCAGTTGATATTGCATAGAATCATCATTTATATTTGCTGGAATCAAGACATACACAGAATTCTACCATTGCAAGATCTGTTATAAGTTTTCTGTTGATGTTGCTTAGAATCATCATTAGTATTGCAAAAATCTTACTAAATCTTGCATAGAATCATTTGTATTGAAAGAATTAGCAGCTGCAGAATCATATAGGAATTGTCACTTGTATTTGTATTGCTCAGAATCAGTACCTCATTATTTTTATTAATGTTGCATAGAATCATGGTGGAAAACTGAGTGAGACTGAATAGAATCATTATTATTGTTAGTATTGCATAGAATCATATTGTTATTGTTAATATTGCATAGAATCATTATTTTTATTGCTAGTATTCCATAGAATCATTATTATTGCTGTTAGTATTGCATAGAATCATTATTATTATTGTTAGTATTGCATAGAATCATTATTATTATTGTTAGTATTGCATAGAATCATTATTATTATTACTAGTACTGCATAGAATCATTATTATTATTACTAGTATTGCATAGAATCACTATTATTATTGTTAGTATTGCATAGAATCATTATTATTATTGTTACTATTGTATAGAATATTATTATTATTGTTAGTATTGCACAGAATCATTATTATTATTGTTTATATTGCATAGAATCAGTATTATTATTACTGTTAGTATTGCATAGAATCATTAGTTTATGCAGTGCACCTGGCAGAGTGCCCCTGACACCACCACCCTAGGAGGACACAGGGAGGTGACATCCATCTTAATAGGAGACCACGGGGAGGTTGACAGGTGCTCCGTGCCACACCGACCCATGTCCCCAGTGACCTTATGCCACTCTTACCCCCAGCCAGACCCCTGGGAAGTGCATCGGCCAGGTGCATTGCTCTCCAGTGTAGGCAACACTCACCAGACTTAGGGTGGGACTGACCCTTACACACTCCCAAGTAGGCCCTCGGCTACAGAGTCCACCGGACCTGAGGCTAGAGGAGGGAGAGAGACATCTGTCCTCAAAAACCCACTACACCCCAGGGGGGCATTGACGCAGTAGAGACCAGTGGCCCTACTGTAGAAGGGGAATCCACCGGACCTCCTTCCTCCACCACCTGCCATAGGGAGCAGGCGTCTCGGAACATCCACCAGACGACCCTCGCCTGTTTTCCTGAGGAAGGGAGTGGAGCCCACATAGAGTCCACCAGACCTGCCACAGGGGGAGAGACCACTGGTCGTCCCCCAGCTGCAACTTTCTTCCGGCAGCTGGTGAGTGGTAGAGTCCACTGGACCTACTGCGGGAGTCAAGAAGTCTGCTGGACTTCCTCCTCCAGTTGTCCCCAGGACGAGTGGTCCCCCAACAGAGTCCACTGGACCTGTTGGATCGAGGGAGAGTCCACCAGACCTCCTTCATCCACTCACCCAGGAGGGAGCCTGGGTAGAGTCCACCGGACCTACCAGGTGGAAGGAGAGTCCATCGGATCTCCTTCCTCTGCCCTGGCATGGAGCTCCAGCCGAGTCCACCGGACCTGCCAGGTTGAGAGAGAGACCACTGGTCGTCCTGGAGGCTTCCTACGAGGGCGCCGTCTCTGGCTTAGCCTGCCCCTCAAGAGGTCGAGTGAGATGCCCCTCCTGCTCCCCCTCCTCTACAAAGGGTGGAGACTGCTCCCCAGTCAGCCTACTGATGGAGAGTGCCAGGAGCAGATCTGTGGTGAGTCTGGGTGTCCTGTCCCTGTAGCCCAGTCCCTGACGCCCCCAGCAGCTGACAGATTCTCCCAGGGCGAGTGGCTGCAGACAACCCCTGATGGCCTTCCCCTCCTGACGAGACTGCAGCCCCAGGACCTCAAAGGCCACCCTGAAGCCAACCCCAGGCCTGGACCAGCCTGGACCCTCCTCCAGGACACCCACCACGGCCAAGGGCAGGTGGTGGGCAGCACACCTCCTAACCCTGTTTGGCCCCAGCCCTGAGGGCCCCCACACCCCTATGGCCCCCAGCAGGAAAGGGCCACCCCACACACCAGCCTCCAGCCTACACCGGACTCCAGACGTCACCACACGAGGCTGGTGCCGTTATCGGGAGCACACCCCTGATGGCCCTCCCCCTACGCTGGGCCGTCACCTGCACTTACCTGCGCCGTGACCTCAGTGCACCTCAGTGTTTCACCAGTGACTCGTGCAACAACTGTGTCCCACTGTAGTGCTATTGACTCAGAGTGTATGACCCTATCCAGAGTGTCGTGACCCCTGTGTAATATCTATACCCTCCCCTATGAAACCCAGAACCTTGTGACCTTTTGGAACATTAGTGCCCGTACAGAACATAGTGACGCCCTCCCCCTGTGTAGCACTGTAACCCCTCTGTGATACTGTGACCTTGTGTCAAGTGTACTATTATGTCCCATGACCCCTGTGTAATATCTGTGCCCCAGTTGTAACGTCACGACCCCTGTGTTATATTTATAGCTCTGTGAAATACCTCCCCTTGGAGACACAGTGTTGTGATATATGCTCTGTGTTGTCACATATATAGAATTGCCCTGTGTAATGTAGTTTTAAGTTCACTGTATCTGTGTGTAAGGTAATGTACGTTTAAGACTGGTTAGCCTGTGTTGGAGCCCTATCTCTTGTCTGCCTGCTTTAGCCCGGTCCTGAACAATAGAACCCAAGCACATGCCCGTATCTGAGCCCAAGTAGTTGGACTCCAAATACGCTGATAACAGTTTACTGGTGAATAAAACTTCTTAGGGAACTGTAGTGATTGTGTAAGTGAAAGTAAGGTAAAGGTGGGGGCAGATACCATGAGACACCTAGTCATGGTGCTCTTCTCTGTAACTTAGGCCTGTGAGCCTGTGGCAGGTTTTCACCCAATGTTCAGGGATACAAGGCCACTGCATCATCCAGGTTACCACAATTGCCTCCCCTTGGTGTTGCCCTTCGTATTCATTTTACCCATAGTTCATTTTAATCTCATCTGGCAAGGATCTCTAACCTCTTTTGGCTCAGTTAGTGGTCAGATGTAGTCAGATGGCAGGATAAACTTGACTAGAAACCAAGGAGATTCTTCTTACCTCATACCTAAGATAAACATGGTGTCGGAATGTTACGATTGTACAGTATAAGCACACGATGACACAGTGGTTGATGATATAACAAGGGTGATCTGTAATGCCACTCAGGGAAGCATGATTGGTTGATCTTGCCTGAAACTGGGAAGAAGAGATTGGATGATGATGGTGATTGATGATGATGATGATGATGGTGATATGGATGATGATATTGATGATAGTGAAATGAATGATGATAGTGATGATAATGATATGAATGATGATAGTGATATGGATGATGATGATGATGATGAATACATAGTCATGGCTGTGCTTTCACCTGACAGAGATTTGTGACTCCTTTTCAGCCCAGTTGATGACAAAGTGTACTCAGATTGGAGGGATAATTTTACTGGTAACCAAGGAGACTCATCCCTACCTCATAACTAATTTCATGCAATCACGACTCAGTATTTGAGCTGTGAGTGGCCCAGTTCCCTCATATGAAAGGCTGGCTATGGAGGTGGTGATGATGATGATGATGACAGCAGTGATGATGATGATGATGGTTATTGTTGTTGTTGGGGGTGGTGGAGGTGGTGATGATACTGTGATAGTGATGATGATGGTGATGATGATGATGATGATGATGGTTGTTGTTGGTGGTGGTGGTGATGATGATACTAAATAAATAAGAATTAAAAGAATAAGAATAATGATGAGAGTGATACTACTACTACTACTACTAATATTAATAATAAAAATAATAATAGTAATAACATTTAATTATCTTTCTCTTCCAGCACCAACACAAACAATTCCGAGAGTGGTCCACAACGCAAGCGGGCAACCCACCGCCACATCTCACTTTCCGACAATCGCTGTTAAAGCAGCAATGAAAGTCTCGGAGGACCTGGTAGTGGTGAGTTAATAATCTCTCTCTCTCTCTCTCCCTCTCTTTCTCTATCTCTCCTCCACATTTCTTTTTCGGATGGTCGATGTTTCATGCACAAAATTATGTACAAAGAATGACGTACAGACTGATACATAAATCCGATATTATTCAGGTCAACTCCCTCGTCCTCCCATCATTTTTGTTTGTCCAGATACATTTTAAACAATTATACAGTAATATAGTCAGGATTCCAGGGACTTGAATAGTGAGTGAATGAGAGTGTGGCTCATTCATGTGGTTATATTGGTTAGTTTTTCATTATCCTATATTTCTCCCTCTCTCTCTCTCCTCTGGACTCAACTTCACATCCTAGGTGGGAGAAGAGGTATGGATGATGATGGTGATGATGATAATGAGGATGAGAATGATGGTGATGATGATAATGAGGATGAGAATGATGGTGATGATGATGATGAGGATGAGAATGATGGTGATGATGATGATAGTGTTGATACAGTAGTTCTCATGTAAAGTTGTTCCATTGTTAATCTGCTAATTAACTGAAGAAAACACCTTTGCTTCCTCTTCCTCCCCTTGCCCTCCCATCACCACATCTTGCAGTTGGTCTGTTTGTGGATCAGAGTAAGAACAGTCAAGCAGTGTCTTCTCTTCCTTTTTCGTATTCTTTATTTCTGTGTCCCTTTCCACAGCCTCATTACTTTATCCTTCTGGTTTATTTCATGCCTTGCTCTCCTCGTACTCAAGTCTTCCATAATTTTCCTTCTAGCTCAGTCTTCCTCTCCTCATTCTCCCATCAACTCTTATCTCTCCCTGACCCTTGACTCTCAAGTACAGTACACTATATATCTCTTTGTTTTGTGGACCCTGCCTCACCTCAGCTTTAGGTGTGGAAAAAAAAAAGTCATGATGATGATGATGATGATGATGATGATGATGATGATTCCATTGCCATCATTTATTTTCACTTTTCCTTCCCACATCCTCCAACCCTCCAAACGCACAAGTTATCAATCAGCATTCTAGATATGTCAGACCCAACCATCTAGGAGGTAAAATTGATGACAAGACATCTCTTTTCCTGTGCATTAACTATTTCTGTACACTTTTGGACAATCTTCCTATTCATTCCTTGATCTTCTTTTCTAATTTGGTCTTCCTCCTCACCATCCAACTCTTTTCTTCTGTCTGTTATCTAATTCTCAGTCATTTTCCCCAATGAAATGTACTATCCTTGTCACATTTTTAGATCTCCTCCTCCTTACTATCCTGTCCTCTCTCTCCCCAGGCCTGTCAGGTGGTCGAACACGCAAGTTATCAAGCAGCGTTTCAGACTCGTCAGGGCCAACCAGCAAGGAGGTGAAGTTCATGAAGACGGCGCATGACATTCGTGACGAGCGTGTGGTACTCCTCTCCTCGCACAAGATCCCGTTCCACATCTTCTCTGCTCTGCCCTACAACAAGGCCAAGTTTGGCGGGTAGGGAATATAATGCAGCCGAACTTTTGCCAGAGAGTAAGGATAAATCAGCACTGTTAAGGCTGTACTGAATAAAATCAAAGAGATGGCCAGGATAATCCAAAAATGTCATCCCATTGTTAGGGATATATTCTCAAGAACAGAAAGTAGTGGTGGTGGAGAGGAATGCCTTCATGTGGTGGCAGTGATGTAACTGGGCACTGCGAGTGACTGGTTTTGCAAATGTCCTTCAGCTCCTTTTTATCCCCCAAAAGGAGGAGGGTGTGCTACTGGGGAAGGGCGGCTGAGGTCTGCAGTGGGTAAAGGAGTAGTAGTAATAGTGTGGTACTTGGCAACACCAGACTCAACTGAACACGATCCCAGTGGACTGCACCCCAGAGGTGCTCTTCTGCTGTGGCCCATCCTCCCCCCTTTTAGAGGATACGGTGGGGATTAAGGGAAAAGATGCTAGGTTGATGATGAGGAGGAGGAGGAGGAGGAGGAGGAGGAGGAGGGGCAGGAGCAGGAGCAGGAGCAGGAGCAGGAACAGGACAACGACGATGAGGAGGAGAAGGAGAAGAAGCCAAAAATGTGGGTAAGAAGAGCTGTGAAGGATTCCTAGGAGGAAGCAAGAGCAAGGTGTCAGAGAGGATCATTATCACTGTCAGATAAATCATGTTTTCTGTATTTTATATGGAGCCTCAAGATTTTTTTTTTTTCGTAATTTTCATTGCATGTACCACCTTCAAATACAGAGTTGTAATGCAACGTCAGTTTTGAAGCTGTCTTTCAAAATCCATATTTCCCTCTGCCTATGACCTCCAGTCTTCTAAATGTAATGTGTTCAGGTGTCTTAAAATGAACTGATCTTGAACATGGCTCTCTTTTGTTCAATTTTTGTGGAATGAATTTTTTGCAGGCTTCTAATCTTTTATTCTTTCCTCTTTGCTTAAAAATTAGATTCTTGTAACATCTATGTATGTCTTGTTCCAGCTGCATGCATCCCATAAGGGTTGGCCACAAACAGATTTCCTCCACATTGCCCTATCCTCTGCCATTTAGCTGCCCTCTCTCCAGCTCACCCCCCCTCTCACATATATCTCTATTTCATCCTTGGTCTGCCCCTCTACCTCACTCATATACGCTTTTCTAGTCAGCCTCTGATTCTCCATCCTCTCCACACGACCTTGTATCATTATCTCATTTGTTATCATTGCTTTCCCACAGACGCAGTGAACACCAGCACCACCACTATGGCCGTGGCGAGACGGGCCGGCGACGCCATGCATCAGGCACCCGAACCCTCTCCACCATCTCTGACACAGCCGATCCTGCCTCTATATTGGGCTACGATAAGGCTGATGACTTTCTGGTGCGTTACCCGTAGATAAACAGTATCTGTGTAATGCCTCTGATTTCTGTTTATCCTACATGCTGTCAGTTTCTGTGGATAGGCTATACTGTTTGTAAATTTGTTAGTTTTAACAGTACAGTATTGTGATGAGAAAGGGGTAGACTGAGATGGTTTGGGTATGTGGAGAGACTGAAGCATGACAGCTGGATGTGGAGGGTGAGAGTGTGAACGTTTAGGGTAGGGCTGTGAGAGGCAAACCAAAAAAAGCCCTGGGACAAGGTCATAGAGTGTAGCCTCAGAGATAAGGGACTGAATAGAGAGGTTGGCAGAGACTGAGCAGCATGGAGGGCCACAATTAGGTGACCGAGGCCAACACGTGCTGGAGGTTTTATTGAGGTTTGATGCTTGCTGGCAGTTTCTGTGGTTATATCTATATTTCTGTATACTGTACCTCTCATTTCTGTTTATATTTCATGCCATCTGTCTGTTTTCTTCATTTCTCTCACTGTACCTGCATTTAAGATAAATTCAAACTTAGGACTGCCTGGCGAGATAACTTTATCATTTATATTCCGTGTGTTTGCCTTGTTACTTATCTGTCTCTTATCTAGTTTTTGTCTGTATTTATATCTGTATATCTTATCTGCTTTGTTTCTTTTCCTCATCATTTTTCCCAGCCGTTGTATATCAGATGAACTTTCCTTTCTTTCTCCTTGCCCTCTGGTGCAGGAGATCAGGGATGCCTTCGTGTGGTGGCACTGACATAACCAAGTTGCTCCACTGCCCAGTTATACAGATTTTCATCAACTCCCTCCCTATCCCCAGAAAGGAGGATGGTGGAAAGCAGAAGGGCAGCTCTGGCCTGCAGTCTACCAGGTTCACATATCAAATAATCCCTGACTGCAACCACGTACTACTACTACCTCTCTCTCTCTATAACCTCACACTTCTCTTGCTGCAGGGGGTGTCATAGTGTTTTGCTGGTTCGTATTTAGCATTTTACCTT
>JAGKTI010042113.1:0-10153 GCA_018397915.1 Birgus latro
TCGAGAATAGGTTGCAAGAGGCAGACCCAAAATGACCTGGGACAAGGTCATAGTGTGTGATGTCGAGGATAAGAGAGAGGATAGGGAGGCTGTCGGGGAATATTTACTGTAATTTTTGCCTATTGTTTCACTGTAACTTGGTGATTATCATCGTTTGCAGTTTACATCCCATAGCTCAATGGCAGAGTAAGACCATATAATGGTTCTGTGTCCTTTGAGTAACATTCTTTGAGTAGCACCATATTGTAGTGTTACTCTCTTCCAGCTTGGGATTTAAGTGGAGAAATTGTGAATTTACATCTTAAAAGTGGAGAGAATATAGTTGTGGGTTACATAGCCCCAATTGTGCTGGTATTCTTGTGGACCATGTATAATACTATTTTGAAAATCCTGAACTCCAGAACAGAATCCTCTGATGATTTTTATTTCGAAACTTGAGTTTATAGGATATTGTTTGCTGGTAAGTAGTTTACATTTTGCTCTGTAAACATATTATTTTCCCCAGTCACATTTAAGAACTTTATTATGAGACAGTTGTATTGTAGGCAGATCATGAGTGGACGTGACCCATGCTATGTTCTGATGCAGTGCATTAATTTTGCCCTGTTGCCCACACGCAATTTTGAGACTGTGGTTTAGCAAGTTCAGCTGCTCCAACCAAGTCAGGCCATAAGGGTGTAGTTGCGAGGAGGAGGGGGTTGGAGTTTGTTGCTCACATGCCACCAAGGGGTCAAAGACTGGCCACTTTCGTATTAAAACTTCTGGAGTGCATAGCAGCCCAAAGCCCTGCACTCCTCGTGGGGCATTACTGAATTAGATGATTAATAAACCATAAAGGATACTGTGCTATAAATCTTGTATTATAGGATTTACTCCCATAAACTGTTTAGTACAAATTTTCTTCCTAATTTTCTTGAGCAAGGTGCTTGTTGCTAATAATTCAAAATTGTCGAGTATTGGCCTACTGTGTCTCATTTTATTAGGTGTTATTTACTGGTCTGTGATTTACCTTAAAAACTGTACCCCATGTCAGGTCTTGGATAAGCTTAACTATCTTGGACCTTCATTTAATGCCCTTGGAGTAGTGTGGTATGGGAGGATGATTTTGTGTGGCGTGTGATATCTTAGTAAAATGTACTGCAATGAAGCACCACATCAGAAAATCGTTAATGAGGGACAGATGGACGGAGCCATTCTTAGAGATGCCCCTGCATTTAAGAACGGTCCTCAAAGAAAGCCTTTGGCGAGGCACTAATCTGTTAGACTAGGGATGGTGTACGAGAATCCAGGCCAATCGCATATCACTGGCACATTGTGTTGTTCATTTGTTTGTTTACAAGTCGGTTTTGATAGGTTCCTTCTGCAGTTTGTTTTGGTTGTGCGCTGCTTATGTTAAGTGTTTTGTGTTCTTGTGGGACCACCTGCCTGAAATCTCGGTGCTTTAATCAGCCTCTTTATTCAGGTGAGTTGATGTGGGTGTTCTGGATAGTGTTAGAAGAAACCAGAAATGGTTCGGCCATGTGAGCAGAATGAGATACTGGCAAAAGATACTGACAAGTAGGAGAGTGTATAATAGTGAGTGAGGGGGAGGGCTTGATTGAGGTGGAGAGATAAAGTACAGATGTAAATATAAGGGTGGTGCGAGACTGAGGAAGCGCAGCCTGATGGCGGAGTGAAATGGAAGTGATATTTATGGCTTCTCCAGGAGTAAGGAAGCTGCAGTTCGCGTTTATAGAGATATCCCAGTGTTAGACAGCTGTTAAGCACACTGCCGCCATTTTTCCATTGTTTTTCCTTCCTCCCAATATTGTCGTCTCAGTACGGTGCATTGTACTTCATTCTTGCTGAGACCAATGTTGCTTGTGGAAATTTGCGGTTTTACACAGCCCAGCATTTCTTTGTTATAAGCCAACATAAGGCGATTTCGTTATTGAGGGTTTTCACTTTTTTTTTTTTTTTACCGATATTCACTCTGATTTGGTTGCAAGGTGTTTGGTAGCAGAACATGTGAAACCTAACTTTAGCAGTATTGTACCGATGAGAATATGGTGGTGAATATTAGATTATTATTATTATTATTATTTTTTACAAAATATTCAGTGTCATTTCACTTAAGGTTTTTCAATAATTTATGACAAAAAAAAAAGAATGGAATGTAACAACGCTTCATAGTTGTTCTTTTCACCGAGAGCCACTTAACCAAGCCAAACCTAATCTAACCAGACTGTTGTGCGGTGTGTTTAACCCGAGGAATCCCATCGACGTATGTGTACGTCGCGCAATGTTTTGTCACAGCTACACCCATCGACGTATGGCTACGTCGCGCAGTTGCCAGGGTCATAATTTGCACAATTTTCAAGTTTCATGGGTGATTTTTGGTAGGCATATGTGGGAGACCTTCCTCTACCTGCTGTCAAGCGGGTATGCTTGGCCCCACCTAACCCCCCTTCCCCCCACACTGGGCAATTCACCTGTTAGCAGTAAGCTGGCCAGTAAAGGTATGTTGCCCCACGGTCTCTCCAATGACGAAATTCACAGTGAAAGTGATTCATGAGGTGGAGGACAAAGAAATAAAGAAGCTAGAGCAAGAAACAAACAGAAGTGATGAGGTGGTAATGTCATAAAGGAAGGTGCCTTATGTGAATGTGTTTGGTGACTGAACAATGCTTCTATTGCCTATATAAATGTGTTAAAACCAATATAGTCTCTTACTGCACATAAATTCGTACCAAATACATAAATAAATATGTAATTGAAAGTGGCTTGAATTAGTTAACCCTTCCATAGTTTGTTTTCTTTAGCCAGGTACCCTGAAAAAAAAAAAAAAAGGAAAACGTAAGGTTGCATGACACCTGTATCAACAGTTTTAAGCACAGGATCGCGATTTCTCAATGAATTTTCGATGTTTCTCACCAAAAGCGAAGGTTTGAGCCAATAAAAAAAAAAAAAAATCCAAAAATGCTCAGGATTTTGTGGTATCATAGGTTGGAAATCGGTCTGGACGTGACGGGTTAAGGGCCACCTACTCGTTCCCCAAACACGGCGCTTACAGCGGGGCCCTCTTTCTAGACCGGGTTGGGTATGCTTAGGGCAACTAAGAGGAACAGAGCATAAAAACACTAGGCAACAGTCCTTACACATGTATTACCTTAATTCTCAGTCCAGACACAGTACATGCAGTGGCACACTTTATTCAAGAGATAATACAGTGGACAGGGCTGGAGGACTATGGGACAGGTAATGTAGCCAGCATTGCTTCTGGGGAGGACCTGGTTGTAGTGGGGTGGCCCAGGGTGGCGGCCTTTGTCTGGAGTGGGGCAGGCTGCCGTTGGGGCATCTGGGGCCTTCGTCAGGAGGCCATGCAGCTACTGGATTGTCCAGGGGCCTCCATTAGGAGGCTGGCTACTGCTGGGTCACCCGGGGGCCTTCGTCAAAAGACCGGCTACTGCTGGGTCCCCTGGGGGCCTTCGTCAAAAGACCGGCTACTGCTGGGTCACCCGGGGCCTTTGTCAGGCAGCCGGTTACTGCTGGGCTGTCTGGGAGGGGACTGTGGGGCGGCGTGTTAGGGGCACCCATCACTAGGGAGCCTGGGGTTAGGCCTAAGGGCTGGGCCCGAACAGGGAGAGCAGGCTCACCTGTCGGTGCCCTCTCTGCCGGGTGGGGTGTTGTCGGGTGGGGCAGGGGAGGTCACGCCCCAGGGTCCTTGAGACATCTTGGCTGGTCCGGGGGCTGCGGTCTCTCCTCGGTTGAGCCTCCATCAGGAGTGTACTGCGGCGTTCCATCCATGAAGAGTCTGTCAGGGTCGGGGGATGCCAGGGGCCCGGTTGTAGGGCGTGGACCCCAGGTCTCGGGGGGCCTCTCCAAGCCTCCTCCAGCTGCTGCTCCTCCGGGAGAGTGTTTCTGTGCAGGGATGGGGCGAGGAAACCCAAGCAGCCACAACCAGAGTTGGGCGAACTGGGGAAATCCTCATGAGGAGAATGCACTGGGGTAGGGGGCGAGGGGCGGCATGTAGCCATTCCCTCCCCGGTGCAGTTGGTGGCCGTCACTGGGCCCCTTAGGGCACGGAAAGCAGAGCGGCTGGTGGCTGTCACTGAGGGATCTGTGCCCCTGGCTGGCTGTGGGCGTAGAGCGGCTAGTGCCCATCACACGCCCATGGGTGAGGCTGGTGGCTGTCACTGGAGAGCTGTGCCCCGCGAGGACTACACTCCGGGTGCGGTTGGTGGCCATCATGGGGGTGCAGATGTTGCTAGTGGCCATCATCGAGGTACGGTTTAATGGCTGTCACCGAGGTCCTACTTCCTGGGTGGACTGCAGGGATAATGCAGCTGGTGGCCGTCACCTCCCTGTAGGTGTGGCTGATGACTATCACCGATGTCGGGTCTCTGCTGTCGGAGGTGCAGCTGGTGGCCGTCGCTCGGCCGGTTGTGCAGCTGGTGGCCGTCACTGATGCCCTTTTCCCTGGAGGGTTAAAGCAAGAGCGGCTGGTGTCCGTCACTCCCTGTGCATGGCTGGTGGCCTTTGCCCGGTGTGGGTGAGGGAGGGAAGCAACGATTGAGCGGCTGGTGGCCATCTCCTGCTTGCTGTCTGGGGCTATAAAAATAGCCCCGCCCTGAACCTGGCGAGAGCTAGACTGATTGAGATGTAGTGTGCTGCGACTGCTACCTCGGTGTTGAGGCACCTGAGCACGAGAGGGGCATAGGGGAGAGGTACAGGTAGGCCCATCTCACGCCGAGCCCGCATTCACTGTACTGTATTTACTTTTTGGTTGTCTCCTCCTAGGGTGGTTGTTGTATTCAGGTGGGGTGTTTTGGTGGGGTGCATTTCACAAACCTTGCTTTTTTAGTGGCCCTTGGTGAAAGACTCACCGGTTTTTGACCCATGTATTGAAAGAAGTGATTTTTTTTTTGTTACATACTGGAATGCAAGATGGATGTGGAGTGGTACCAAGGGGAGACCGTATAATGGTGCGAGAAGAGAGCGAGCGTTCGGGACAAGACGGACATACGTTCCCAACCACCATGCGCCCCTCTTCCCATCAATGGAGTCGACTGGAGGTGCGTTGCCCTGCTGCAATACCCTCTGCCTGGACCGGCACTGAACAGAATCGGGGGAGGATCTGTGTGCCGGCAGACTCCCTAAGCAGGACCGCGGCAACGCCCACTGTGCTTGCTGGGGAGGGAACGCCTACCGTGCTTCCCTCACCTGCAGCCACCACCCCAGCAGGACAGCAACGACGCCCAATGTGCTCATCAGGGAGGGAACATCCACCGTGCTTCCCTCACCTGCTGCCCCCACCTTAAGCAGGACACCATGCTCATTGGCGAGGGAACGCCCATTGTGCTTCCCTTGCCTGCTCCCCCCACCCAAAGCAGGACTTTGGTGATGCCCACCGTGCTCGCCAGGGAGGGAATGCCCACCATGCTTCCCACACCTGCTGCAAGCAGGACCGCGGCGACACCCACCGTGCTTGCTGGGGCTTGCTGGGGAGGGAACACCCACTGTGCTTCCCTCATCTGCAGCCCCTGCCCTAAGCAGGACAACAGCGACACCCACCGTGCTCACCAGGGAGGGAATGCCCACTATGCTTCCCTCACCTGCAACCCCTGCCCTAACCAGGGCCGTGGCGACGCCCACCGTGCTTGCAGGGGAGGGAACGCCCACCGTGCTTCCCTCACCTGCATCCCCCACCCAGGACTGCCACGGCGCACTCGGACAGAGCAGGCTCCCCAGTGGAGTCACTGCTGGAAGAGGTCTGGAGTGGCCCTATAGTGAGTCCTGAGGTACACTCATCACAACCAGCGCCCCCAAGTCACCAGGCACTGTTGGACTCCCAAAGGAGGTGAGACAGCAGGAAATCTCTGACAGGCTCCCTGGAAAGGAGAGATCGCAGGCAGCTTCTGCTGGACTTCCGACGAAGGCAAGACCGCAGACACTAGACACGGAGGGACGCCCAAAAAACTCCCGGCCGAGACCTCCTTAGACAAGCTGGCGAACCGCCCTCCACCAAGGGCAGGCACAAGGAAGAATGCCTACTTGACTTGTTCGGCCCCAGCCCCAACGGCCAACACACTGACGGAGGTCCCTCCAGTGAAATGCCGAGGGACGCCTCCAGAACTCCTGGCCAAGCTGGTAAACCGCCCTTCACCAAGGGCAGGTGCAAGGAAGCGCGCCTGCTCGACCTGTTCGGCCCCAGCCCCATGGGCCGACACACCGACGGAGGCCAATCCAGTGAAAGGCCTTCCCCTACACAGCCCAGCAGCCCTCGCTCAATGATCAAGAGTAAAATAGTGGTCCCGCACTCCTTCAGAGAGCGCACAACTGATGAGACACCTCCCACACCTGGGTGCTACCTGCAGTTATCTTACCAGCCCACTAGTCCCAGACTCAGATCCTTATAATCCATTTAGTGTGTGCAATCTGTCATATTGTATTGTGTCAAGTCACTGTATTCTTTGTGGGTAATATACGTGTAAGTCTGGTTAGCCTGTGTTTTCAAGCCCTGTTCCTTTGGTTGCATGCTGTGGACCCGGTCTTGAAAAGAACCCAATATCAGACCCATGTACACAGAGAGCAAGAAGCTGATCTCCGAGCATGTGGCATAACACAGGTGGCAGTTGTGGTTCTAGATCTGGTCAGGAAGAGCACAACTAGGAACAAAGAGGGAAAAGCTGACAAAATGGCAGTAAAACCACACATACAATTATCAAAATTTGGCCCTGAACATTGCGATATAGACCCATACATGTGTACAATTAAACCATTATTGGATATTGGATTTCACCACGAGAAGGAAAAGATAGCTGTAACACTACCCCACCTGGGAAAAGCAGTCTCACTATCGCCACAAAGATCGTCCCCAAGCCGACATGGGCATAATTTACACAAATTGTGACACAAGCAGTCACACCATCACTGGCTTTGTCCCAGCTTGACGCCCTCACCTACGACAACAGCCTGGACGACACTCTTACCCAAGCTAGGCAACTACTTACCTCCACCCTCGAGACAGTGTACTAATCCCAGCCCTCTACCTCTAACGTGTACCACCTCCAGTCACGAGGACATGACTTCTTCAGCCGCGACGGTGGTGAAATGCAAAATGGGTGTGGGGTGGTACCAAGGGGAGACCATATAGAGGCACAAGAAGAGAGCTAGCAGTCAGGACGAGACGGACGTATGTCCCCAACCACCACACGCCCCTTTTCCCCTCAACGGGGTTGACTGGAAGTGCGTCGCCCTACCGCATTACCCTCCGCTTGAACCGGCACTAAGCAGAATCAGGGGAGGATCTGTGTGCCAGCAGACTTTCCAAGCAGGACCGTGATGACGCCCACCATGCTCGCCAGAGAGGGAACGCCCACTGTGCTTCCCTCACCTGCAGCCCCCACCCTAAGCAGGACCGCAGTGACGCCCACCATGCTCGCCGGGGAAGGAATGCCCACCGTGCTTCCCTCACGTGCTGCCCCCACCCTAAGCAAGACCACAGCAATGCCCACTGTGCTTGCCAGGGAGGGAACGCCCACCGTGCTTCCCTCACCTGCAGCCTCTGCCCTAAGCAGGACCGCGGCGATGCCCACCATGCTCACCAGGGAGGGAACACCAATCATGCTTCCCTCACCTGCAGCCCCTGCCCTAAACAGGACCACGGTGATGCCCACCGTGTTTGCCGGGGATGAAACGCCTACTGTGTTCACCGGGGAGGAAACGCCCACCGTGCTTCCATCATCTACAGCCCCCTGCAGCCGCGACAATGCGCACCGTGCTCGTCAGGGAGGGAACGCCCACTGTGCTTCCCTCACCTGCAGCCCCTGCCCTAAGCAGGACCGTGGTGATGCCCACTGTGCCCGCCCAGGAGGGGACGCCCACCGTGCTTCCCTCACTTGCAGCCCCCACCCTGAACAGGACCGCAGCGGTGCCCAGGGACAGAGCAGGCTCCCCAGTTGAGTCACTGCTGGAAGAGGTCCTGGGGTACACTCATCACAACCAGTGCCCCAAGTCACCAGTCGTTGTCGGACTCCCGAAGGTGACGAGACAGCAGGAATCCTCTGACGGGCTCCCTGGAGAGGAGAGACCGCAGGCAGCTCCTGTCGGACTCCCGATGAAGGCGAGGCCGCAGACACTAGACACAGAGGGACGCCCCTAGAACTCCCGGCCGAGACCTCCCTAGACAAGCCAGCGAACCGCCCTTCACCAAGGGCAGGGACAAGGAAGCATGCCTACTCGACCTGTTCGGCTCCAGCCCCGAGGGCCGACACACTGACGGAGGCCCCTCCAGTGAAAGGCTGAGGGACGCTCCCCAGAACTCCCAGCCAAGCCGGCGAACTGTCCTACACCAAGGACAGGTGCAAGGAAGCGCACCTACTCGACCTGTTTGGTCCCAGCCCCGAGGACCAACACACCGATGGAGGCCCCTCCAGTGAAGGGCCTCCCTCTACACCGCCCAGCAGCCCTCATCCGACAATCAAGAGTAAAATAGTGGTCCCGCGCTCCTTCAGAGACCGCATACCTGAGACACCTCCCACACCTGGGTGCCACCTACAGTTATCTTACCAGCCCACTAGTCCCAGACTCAGATGCTTATAATCCATTTAGTGTGTGCAATTTATCATACTGTATTGTGTCAAGTCACAGTATTCGTTGTGGGTAATATATGTGTTCCTTTGGTTGCATGCTCTGGACCCAGGCTTGAAAAGAACCCAATATCAGACCCACGTACTCAAAGCAAGAAGTTGATCTCCGAGCACGTGGCATAACACATACTAGACAATATTTTATATTATTACCCAGTAGCAATAAATAATAATCTGATATGCATTAGATCATGTGAATATTGTACAAAAGTGGTATACACATGTAAATTTGAGAATCTCATCATACTGTGTCCTAAACTGACAGTAAGCTTCACCGGATGTCACCATTTTCATGGACCATCAGAAATATATCCAGCGGCAGAGGGAAGTGTTGCCATTATTTTTTAGCTTTTGCTTCCGTTCGGGGGAGGAGGGGGAAGGAGGATGAAAGGAAAGAGGTGGGGGATGGAGAGGAGGAGGAGGGTTAGAGGAAAGGTAGGGGGGACGGAGAGGAGAAGGGAAGAAAGTGGGGGAGGGAGAGAAGGAGGAGGGAAGAAAGTGGGGGAGGGAGAGAAGGAGGAGGGAGGAAAGTGGGGGACGGAGAGGAGGGGGTTTGGAGGAAACTGCTGTCCTCTGTTAGACTGTGATTCAAATTAAAATAATCTTTTACATACATACTTGTATACTTACACCCGTTATTCAAAAATATGTACGTATTCATACGAGTACTGCATGATGAAATAGAAGGGCCGAAGAGGAGGAGTAGGGGGGAGCTGGAGGAAATTGCTGGGGGGAGGGGGGGGATGAAAGGAACCAGCGTCGACTCACTCTGAGTGGAGCACTGCTGGCGGGGGGGCGTAGTGTGCGTTGGGTAAGCATAATTTCCTTTCCCCCATTTATTTAATTGTTAATTAACATGATTTTCTGGGATTATATTAAACTCCCCAACTGTTGACTTCCTGTGAGGTTAATTATATATATATATTTTTTTTTTCCGGAAGAGTTGTTTGGAGTTTTGCAAGGTCTTTGGCCCATATGGTAGTTTCACCATTTTTTCTTTGCAACTATTTCCCTTCACAGATAGGATAGGATGATAATATGGTCCTTCATGCATTCCATTGCACTTTCGTGACTAGCAGCATATTAAGTGGCGATCAGTGTTAAAGCATTCAAATTCAAGATGGCGATGGTAGTAGCAGCATCAGGAAAAGCATATGTTGTTATTGAAATATATTTTTAATTGATATTTCTTGTAAAAAATTTTATACTGAGGACAGTTTTGAGTTAGCAGCTTTCCTTAATGTTTTTTTTTTTTTAATTGCATAAAGTAGTTAGTACTAGAAAGCATAAAAGTGGCATTGGCATTTGTTTTTCATTATGATTTTCATGTTTTCAGATTTATTGATTCCGGTTTTCATAGTATATACCTTACTGAATAAGAATTCAAATAGTCTTATGCATTGCCTTTTTAAGTTTATTTTTTGCTTTCCAGTGCCTAGAAGACGGATCGACAGATGCTTTTCACATAAGTATTAGTCTCTCTCTCTCTCTCTCCCTCTCAACCTTTCAGGTCAGTTGACTAC
>JAGKTI010042114.1:0-10153 GCA_018397915.1 Birgus latro
GTGGCTGATACTGTTGTTGTTTAGGGTACTGCTGCTGGTTAGGGTACTTGTTGTACCTCTTCCAGTCAGGTTTCTGTGTATTCTGCCCCTGGTCCTTCTGCGGTTTGTTTGGACCATGACCATTATTTTGAGAACGGCCTTGATGCTGGGGTTCAGTCTGGGATTGCTTAAAGCAGTATCTTTCTTATTCCATGGCTGTTGCCTACGAGTTTGGTACCCGTACGCAGTAAAGAAAGCATCAGCCTTTTCAACCATTTGGGATACGTCCTTCACTTTGGACATCTTGAGCTGGGCCATAAGTTCAGCAGGCCACGACTTTTCCACCTGTGTGCGCAGCGCGAGGTCGATCATTCCCTCTCGTGTGCTGGGAGTCTCGTCCTTCTCCATCCACTCACCTAAATATTCCGTGAGATGGTCAAGGAACTGAACAGCTGTCTCCTTTTCCTGGACACGCACCTTCATGAACTTACTTCTAGCATGATCAACAGTAAGACTGTACACTTTGATGAGTGCGGTCTTCATCATCTCATACGTGAGATTATCTCCGCGAATTAGGTGGAGAATGTCGAGGGCAGGGCCCTCAAAAAGGCTAAGGAACTGAAGCTGCTTAGCTGCCTCATCCAGATCGTACAGGTTTGCCATGTCTTCGAAACGAGCTATAAATGGCTCGATTCACTCGCCTTCCTTGTAAGAAGGAAGCTTGAGACGTGGAGTTGCTAGAAAAGGTGCTGAGAGAGCAGTAGTGGAGCTTGGATTAGCTGCACCCGATATGCCTGAAGCCAAGGAGTCTCGCTTTAGCTTTAGGACTTCCAGCTCGTGTTCACGTGCTTGGCACTCGTGTTCACGTTCTCTCTCTCGTTCCTCGCGCTCACGTTCTTCACGTGCCTCGCGCTCAGCACGCTCATATTCACGTGTTTGGCGCTCGTGTTCACGTAGTTCTTTCTCATGTTCGCGCTGAATTTTCCGCTCTTCACGGGCGGCATTTTCACGTTGCTGCTCGTAATTGAAGCGCGACAGGACATAATCTCGAATTTCCTGGGGGTTAGTAAGCCCCATATCCTTAGCTTCTTGCACATATGAAGTAGTCTCCATCGTGCTTAGTTTTGAGACTGAGTGACAACTGAGACTGTTAGGTAAGAGTGAGTAAGTGATTCGGTAATAATAATTTCAAGCTAGGAGTTTATCCTGGAATGAGGTCGCCAGATGTCAGGGGAAATTTTGTCTTTCAAAAAGAAGATAAGTGTATAATTCACAAAATAATGTGATTCTGTATAATTCGAGTATACAATATATAGCTATGTGTGCTAAGAATGACTATCGAGTCATTTACTACGAGAGAGTAGACTCGTGAAATCAACTAGCGATTTCACTTTATGCTGGCTTACTTCGACAATTCTCTAGAGTCGAGAATTTATAGACTTTCTCAACGGTACACAGCAGAGACTAGACACTCAAGTAGGCTGTAATATTGTACTGTTGGCCTCTGAGAAAGTTAGTTTCTCCCCTTAACATTCAAAAATGATAATAATAAAGATAAACAGGATCTTGGCTGAGCCAAACTCCTAGCTAGCACAACGGATTTAAGGATAATGCCAAAAGCTGGCCTAAGTACCAGTCATGATTTAATACAAAGAGTTGTGCTGACGTGGAGTAGCAAAACTGTATTAAATATGTGGGAAAATTAAACACGACTGTTACATTTAACAAAGCTCAAGAAAACGAACTGTAAATTTATTGAATACAAGCAAATAAATTTACATTACATGACTCCAATTCAAATCAAGAAAGGGAAGTGCACTCACTCAGACAACAGCTAAATCTCTCAAAAACTTAAGCCTAGAAAACAAGAAAATACTAATCGGTATAGATGAGACCGAGCTGCTGTGACGATCACCAAGGGGTGGGAGCTACGACGATACACGCCAACACAAGCTGAGATCTGAAATCGCTAAGAAAATCACTCGAGCCTTTTTGCAAGGCGTACCGCACGGACCGCATCTACAGACAGACTGAGCTCTGATTTTGAGTACATGGCACGAAGGGCATGTGAAAGGGTGTGGCCGGCGTAACGGCTCGGAGCGGGAGCGATAATTCAGAAATTATCGCTCAGAGGAATGCACCGCCCGCACATAAAAACAATCACTCGCGAAAGAATGACGAAAGTTTTGACAACTTGATGCGAATACAAGCACGTAAGCGGACAGTTTGAGAGAACCAGCGAAACATTGTACATTTCATAATAATTCATTCCTCCTGCAAAATCATTCGGTCACAATTTACTTTACATAATTTTACGATGTAGAAAATTCGTGACATTACGCCCCTGAAAAAATTCAGTCACACAAGATTCACACTGTGGTGTGTGTACTATCCTGTTACAGGGGAAAAACATTGTCGCCTATGAGCGTAAAAACCTCGTATTTACGTTAAGAGACGCAAGCTTGAGGGAAAAACTACGAGACGACAGTGAAAAATCCTGTACTCAGGTCAAACTGAGCGAAAGTTCGCTACATTTACATTGACAACTAATTGTTATGTAGCGTGGTGTATGTGATACACGGTGTAGGTGTAACGGTTGTAGTGTAACTGTACCTACGTGTAAAGCAATAATAATAATACATATTAATGCCATAATAAAGGTGACGAGGGCAGAGGAGAAGAAGTGGCAGCGTGCAGCAGAGACAATCAATGGTCCTGGACATCTTCTTCACCCAACAACTATACCTGTGGAATGAGTCAAGGTGGAACATCAATAGTGTCAATAAAAGAATTTGCACTAAATTACAATTTCATCCACCCAGCAATCAATCCATTCACAAAAGAAAGTACTCTTTAGCTGAAAGTCAGTTAACAGCAAGTTTCGTACATATGTCGCCATTATTTCCTTAATAGTTGCCCCCTTTAATCTATTCTTACTTCTAATAAAGGGCTCATCGTTGGTGCCCTCGGTTGGGATCGCCACAACTGCCCGTTTGTCATCGGTGTCCTCGTTTGGGATCACCGTGACTGCACACTAATAGCTATACTTACCATTACAAAGGGCTCGTCGTCAGTGTCCGTGGTTGGGATCACCGCGACTACCCATTTGTCATCGGTGTCCTCGGTTGGGATCGCCGTGACTGGTCACTTATAATGATACACTTACTATTACAAAGGGCTCGTCGTCAGTGTCCTCGGTTGGGATCGCCGCGACTGCCCATTTGTCATCGGTGTCCTCGGTTGGGATTGCCGTGACTGCTCACTTATAACTACACTTATTTCTACAAAGGGCTCGTCACCGTGACTGCCTGTTTGTCATCGGTGTCCTCAGTTGGGATCGCCGTGACTGGTCACTTATAACTATACACTTATAACTAGTAAAGGCAGTCGAGAATCTGTATGCAAACTTGGGCAGGTCACATTTTAACACCCTGCGTGGGTGTGAACACTCATGTGGATTCTGTGTAATCTCCGGGAATCGTCAAGGAGGCCCACAGCTCGAGACACACCACAAGGTAATTCAAAAACAGCCTCAGATTGCCTCTGCGGGGTCTCGGACTTCCCCCTTAACCTACCTTAATCTACGGTACATACAATATGCACAAGCCCTACGCTTACGACTAATAAGGGCTTGTCGTCGGTTGGGATCGCCGCGACTGCTCATTTGTCCTCGATGTCCTCGGTTGGGATCGCCGAGACTGCACATTCGTCATCGGTGTCCTCGGTTGGGATCGCCGAGAATGTGCACTTATGAGCTACAGTACATATGTATGTACAGACCCCAGACATATTATGTCCTGTGGGGCCAACAAGCGAGACGTGAGATCTTAGCAGCATAGTACTGACTGGGAACCAAGCTAGTTCTTGGATTGCTCAAATCTCTTAGAACAGCACAGTCTTAGGGAACCCAGTGTACGACAGATACCCACATTAATCATCATTCAGAAGGCGAGACATCAGGTCTGCGCCCACATTGTCACTTCCCTTGATGTATCTCACAAGGAAGTTAAATTGCTGCAAATACAGTGTCCAGCGTGTCAATCTTGCATTAGCCGTCTTAGTTGTGCTGAGGCTAGTGACTGGCATATGATCAGTTTCCAGAGTAAATGGTGCTCCGTACAAATAATAGTAATATTTCTTAATACCATCAACAACAGCCAAGAGTTCCTTCTCCACAATACTATAATTCCTCTCAGCGGGTTTTAGTTTACGGCTGTGATATGCCACTGGGAAAATTCCACCCTCCGATTCTTGCATCAGTACTGCACCTACTCCATCTTGTGAGGCGTCGGTACGCAGTACGAAAGGTTTATAGGAATTAGGGAGCTGTAAAATGGGCTCCTTACACAGCTTGTTCTTGAGGGTGGCAAAGGATCTCCCTTGCGCTTCTCCCCATTCAGTGGTATTTGGGGCATACTTCCGAAGCATCTCGTACAACGGCTGGGCAATGAGAGCAAAATTAGGGATAAAACTTCTATAATACCCCGCTAAACCGAGGAATGCCCTGACCTGTTTCTTGGTCACGGGTCTCGGGGCTTCCTTAACTTTCTGATCTTATCGCCCTGACACCTGCAGCAATTGTTGCCAACAATATGTCCAAGGAACTCCACTTCACTGTGCGCAATCTTGCACTCGCTGGGTTTCACAGTCATGCTGAAACTCTGGAGTCTACTGAAGACAATTTCCAAGAGTCTGAGGTGCTCCTCCAACGTGGCAGAATGGACAAGGACATCATCAACAAACATTTCTACTCCTACGATACCATGGAGCACTTGTCTCATGGCTCAGTTGAATACTGCTGGGGAATTGGTAAGTCCAAATGGAAGGACTTTGTACTGGTACAACCCCCTAGGAGTAGCAAAAGCGGTGAACTGACAGCACTCGGGATGAAGAGGAATCTGGAAGAATCCCTTCGCTAGATCGAGCTTTGTGAAGTATTGTGACCCTGCCAGCTTAGAGAAGATGGCAATATGGTCACCCATTGGCTCAGCATCCACTTTAGTGATTGCGTTTAGCCTCCTGTAATCACCACAAATCCTTACTCCACCATCCTTCTTGCGGACTACTACCATTGGACTGCAGTATGGAGATGAAGACTTTTCAATGATACCTGCAGCCTCCATGTCGGCAATTTCCTTATCTACTGCGTCCAGTAGTCGCATGGGAATTGGATATGGCTTAACCTTTACAGGAGTATTGCTGGTCAACTCAGTCTTGTGACACTCAACCTTTGCGAGTCTAGGTTGGTCAGAGAAGACACCAGCATACCGACAGAGCAGTGACCTTATGACATTTTGGTCATCTAATGCTAAGTCAGTGTTAAGTAAGACATCTCCAACAGTCTCCTCCTGCCTGGACTGAGCGGTTAAGGGCTCGTTGTCAGTGTCCTCGGTTGGGATCACCGCGACTGCCCCAGTTTCTTCTGATGGCTGGTCACTGTCACCGAGTACAGGAAAGCCAGCTTCCTCAGAGTTTGGCTCATGATACGCCTTCAACATATTAATGTGGAATCTTTTCCGAAGATTCCCCATCTGGATTATGTAGTTGAGGTCTGAAACGCGCTCTACTACATTATATGGACCCTGCCACTGTGCCAATAACTTGTTCTGGGCAGTGGGGAGTAACACCAGGCATTTATCACCTGGACTAAACCTCCAAAGCTTTGCTTTCTTATCATAATAAGCCTTCTGAACTTCGCGCGCCTTGATCAATTCTTCCTTAGCTAACTTGCATGTCGACTGGAGGCGGTCAGCTAAATCAAGGACATAGGTGTAGGTGGTCTTAACTTCAGGGTTGGGTTCTTCATCGTCCCATAACTCTCGAAGGACTTAAAGTGGCCCACGGACCAACCTTCCATACACCAGTTCAAAAGGTGAGAACTTCAAGGAATGCTGTGGGGCTTCTCGATAAGCAAAAAGAAGAGGAGCAATGAACCGCGGCCATTCTTTTGGCTGTTCAGCGGCCATGCACTTCAACATCTTCTTGAGAGTCCCATTGAACCTCTCACACAACCCGTTACACATGGGGTGGTAGGGCGTAGTTCGCAAGCCTCAGATTGATAACAACCTGAATGCTTCATTCATCATTGCAGAGGTGAATTATGAACCCCAGTCGCTTAAGACCTCCTTGGGGATACCTACTCGGCAGAACACCTCAATTAATGCCTCTGCATCAGTGACGGCCTCTATATTCTTAAGGGCCACGGCTTCAGGCCACCGTGTGCTGAAATCAACGATAGTGAGGATGTACTTTGATCCATCACTAGCCCTAGGAGTGATTGGCCCAACAATGTCAACTGCTACTCTCTCAAACGGTTCAGAGATTACAGGCAATGGCTTCAGTGGCGCGGGACGGACACGCCCACGGTCAGTGGTACGCTGACACACATTGCAGGAACACACTAGCCTAGTTATTTCCTGTCCCATTCCTGGCCAGAAAAAGTCTGCATGGATGCGGTCAGAGGTTTTTCCTTTGGCCCATGTGACCTCCCATCACTGAACAATGGCCCAATTCGAACACTGCTCGACGATACTTTGCAGGAACGACAAACTGCAGTCGAACCTCACCCTGGGGTGTTTGTGACTCATGGTACAGCCATCCTCTCTTACGAAGGAACCTGGCTCGACCACCCTGCTAATACTTTGTCACATTACCCTCCAGTTTCCTACGCACTGTGGCAAGTGTCGGGTCAGACTGTTGCTCTTGGACAACGTCTTGACTGCGTATCAGATCTTGCGGCATTGCAGTGGTCAGCGGGGTGACACGGTTCGGAGCCTTGGCCATGGCTCGTGTTACTGCAGCAGCCGAAGTCTCTGTAGCAATGTCTACGGCACAACTATTTTTGACGCCTGGAATGTTACCTATAATGAGGTCAAACAAAGGTTCTTGCATGACAACTGCAACTGTTGAACCTGTGTAAAAGGGAGATGCTACCTGGATACGTGCCTCAGGGAACAGTTTCACTGATCCATCAATAAGTCTAACTTGGGTGTGCCTACCTGTGTACTCCTCGGGTCGAACCAGACTCTGCTTAATGGAGCAACCTGAGGAACCATTGTCCCTCAGAACATTTACAGAAACACCTCCCACAAACCCTGGCTGGACAAGAAAGGCACTGTTGCCAGTGAATGGGTCAGAGGAGGCAGTAGCCAGTCATTGATGAGACTGAGGAGGGTACGATGCGGCAAATGTAGTACCCTGTGAACTATATGCCTTAGGGGTCGTACCCGAACTAGATGCATGAGGAGCTGTACTCACCATCTGGGGAGCAGGAGCACTGACGGCCTGTGGAGGAGAGTTCACCGTCTGAGGGGGACTAGTGAACTGTGAAGGAGGAGCTGTGCTGGTGGGGACGGCACCATCGTGTGCCTGTTGAGGAATGAAGGCTGCGTTTGCCTCCTGCCTGCGATACGCTGGGGCTGGTGTTGAAAAGGTTTGTCCCGGTTGGCGATTGCGTGGCTGATACTGTTGTTGTTTAGGGTACTGCTGCTGGTTAGGGTACTTGTTGTACCTCTTCCAGTCAGGTTTCTGTGTATTCTGCCCCTGGTCCTTCTGCGGTTTGTTTGGACCATGACCATTATTTTGAGAACGGCCTTGATGCTGGGGTTCAGTCTGGGATTGCTTAAAGCAGTATCTTTCTTATTCCATGGCTGTTGCCTACGAGTTTGGTACCCGTACGCAGTAAAGAAAGCATCAGCCTTTTCAACCATTTGGGATACGTCCTTCACTTTGGACATCTTGAGCTGGGCCATAAGTTCAGCAGGCCACGACTTTTCCACCTGTGTGCGCAGCGCGAGGTCGATCATTCCCTCTCGTGTGCTGGGAGTCTCGTCCTTCTCCATCCACTCACCTAAATATTCCGTGAGATGGTCAAGGAACTGAACAGCTGTCTCCTTTTCCTGGACACGCACCTTCATGAACTTACTTCTAGCATGATCAACAGTAAGACTGTACACTTTGATGAGTGCGGTCTTCATCATCTCATACGTGAGATTATCTCCGCGAATTAGGTGGAGAATGTCGAGGGCAGGGCCCTCAAAAAGGCTAAGGAACTGAAGCTGCTTAGCTGCCTCATCCAGATCGTACAGGTTTGCCATGTCTTCGAAACGAGCTATAAATGGCTCGATTCACTCGCCTTCCTTGTAAGAAGGAAGCTTGAGACGTGGAGTTGCTAGAAAAGGTGCTGAGAGAGCAGTAGTGGAGCTTGGATTAGCTGCACCCGATATGCCTGAAGCCAAGGAGTCTCGCTTTAGCTTTAGGACTTCCAGCTCGTGTTCACGTGCTTGGCACTCGTGTTCACGTTCTCTCTCTCGTTCCTCGCGCTCACGTTCTTCACGTGCCTCGCGCTCAGCACGCTCATATTCACGTGTTTGGCGCTCGTGTTCACGTAGTTCTTTCTCATGTTCGCGCTGAATTTTCCGCTCTTCACGGGCGGCATTTTCACGTTGCTGCTCGTAATTGAAGCGCGACAGGACATAATCTCGAATTTCCTGGGGGTTAGTAAGCCCCATATCCTTAGCTTCTTGCACATATGAAGTAGTCTCCATCGTGCTTAGTTTTGAGACTGAGTGACAACTGAGACTGTTAGGTAAGAGTGAGTAAGTGATTCGGTAATAATAATTTCAAGCTAGGAGTTTATCCTGGAATGAGGTCGCCAGATGTCAGGGGAAATTTTGTCTTTCAAAAAGAAGATAAGTGTATAATTCACAAAATAATGTGATTCTGTATAATTCGAGTATACAATATATAGCTATGTGTGCTAAGAATGACTATCGAGTCATTTACTACGAGAGAGTAGACTCGTGAAATCAACTAGCGATTTCACTTTATGCTGGCTTACTTCGACAATTCTCTAGAGTCGAGAATTTATAGACTTTCTCAACGGTACACAGCAGAGACTAGACACTCAAGTAGGCTGTAATATTGTACTGTTGGCCTCTGAGAAAGTTAGTTTCTCCCCTTAACATTCAAAAATGATAATAATAAAGATAAACAGGATCTTGGCTGAGCCAAACTCCTAGCTAGCACAACGGATTTAAGGATAATGCCAAAAGCTGGCCTAAGTACCAGTCATGATTTAATACAAAGAGTTGTGCTGACGTGGAGTAGCAAAACTGTATTAAATATGTGGGAAAATTAAACACGACTGTTACATTTAACAAAGCTCAAGAAAACGAACTGTAAATTTATTGAATACAAGCAAATAAATTTACATTACATGACTCCAATTCAAATCAAGAAAGGGAAGTGCACTCACTCAGACAACAGCTAAATCTCTCAAAAACTTAAGCCTAGAAAACAAGAAAATACTAATCGGTATAGATGAGACCGAGCTGCTGTGACGATCACCAAGGGGTGGGAGCTACGACGATACACGCCAACACAAGCTGAGATCTGAAATCGCTAAGAAAATCACTCGAGCCTTTTTGCAAGGCGTACCGCACGGACCGCATCTACAGACAGACTGAGCTCTGATTTTGAGTACATGGCACGAAGGGCATGTGAAAGGGTGTGGCCGGCGTAACGGCTCGGAGCGGGAGCGATAATTCAGAAATTATCGCTCAGAGGAATGCACCGCCCGCACATAAAAACAATCACTCGCGAAAGAATGACGAAAGTTTTGACAACTTGATGCGAATACAAGCACGTAAGCGGACAGTTTGAGAGAACCAGCGAAACATTGTACATTTCATAATAATTCATTCCTCCTGCAAAATCATTCGGTCACAATTTACTTTACATAATTTTACGATGTAGAAAATTCGTGACATTACGCCCCTGAAAAAATTCAGTCACACAAGATTCACACTGTGGTGTGTGTACTATCCTGTTACAGGGGAAAAACATTGTCGCCTATGAGCGTAAAAACCTCGTATTTACGTTAAGAGACGCAAGCTTGAGGGAAAAACTACGAGACGACAGTGAAAAATCCTGTACTCAGGTCAAACTGAGCGAAAGTTCGCTACATTTACATTGACAACTAATTGTTATGTAGCGTGGTGTATGTGATACACGGTGTAGGTGTAACGGTTGTAGTGTAACTGTACCTACGTGTAAAGCAATAATAATAATACATATTAATGCCATAATAAAGGTGACGAGGGCAGAGGAGAAGAAGTGGCAGCGTGCAGCAGAGACAATCAATGGTCCTGGACATCTTCTTCACCCAACAACT
>JAGKTI010042115.1:0-10153 GCA_018397915.1 Birgus latro
CCTTATATGTATGTATTATGCCCATTATGTATATACGCCTCCCTCACTACATGGTCTCACTAAATGACCCCGCTATATGCCACCCTCACTGTATGCCCATCTCCACTGTATCCTAGAACTGCAGACGTAAGCAGCGTTCCCAGGCCAGCCAACCAACACAAACCATATGTAACAGTCAGTCGAGGGCTAACATCCTGAGGGGTAACACCTTATTTCTGTGCTCCACAATTAAAGGCCATAAATAGCTACTCCAGGACTTTTCTTCAACCATCAAGAGAGGGGTGTTACATTTTGGTAGCAGCGGTGTTCGGACTGTCGTTTCTGACAGCCTCCTACAGTGTTTTAGTGCCACAAACACCTCCTTGCCGCTCCGCCTCTCACAGCCTTGCCCTCACTCTCGTGGTGTAATACTGGCTCTGCATCTACAGGTGTCCAATTTCCCTCACCAGTGCCGTTCTCTACATCGACCACAACCCCACACAGGCCGGGACTATCGACGTCACTGCCCACCGCACCTGCCTTCCCTGTTCCGACACCTATTCAGACACCTGTTCATCTCCCGGTGCCCCTCTCCAGCATCTGCCGTTCACCCTCTGCCACCACGTCAATGCCATCTGCCACATCTACCACATCTGCCAACCACCAGCTTTGCATCTGCCTGTGGAGACATTTGTCCACCCCTCAGTGCCTCCCATCTGGTTCGGATTAATGAACGCCGCACCCCTCAACCCTCCTATTCATGTATCGACTCAAAACCAGTGAGAAACTCCATCCAAGACTCATCCTACATACCTACTACAAGCCGTATTCACAACCAGTCTCATCCACCACGCCTGCCTGCCTCTGACGTCACCACCAGTATCATGTCCCACCAGCTGATACACCTCGCCTGACATCCACCCCCTCTCCACTTCATTCACAACTCAGCTGTGTAGCTATACTATTGTACCTTCATCCACCCATTATTGACTTTCTATAGAGATTATCTTCCGATTTTCTCTACAGATTGTGTGATATCATAATTCATCTCCACCCCTCACTTCATACTCACCTTCACCGCCTGTCTTTATTACTCATCTCCCATCTCACCTACTATTTACTGGAACTAGCATTCCGTCATCTCCATACATTTCCCTATCCATTCTCATGGTACATTTTCTCACATTCATACTGTAAATATATATACATCACTCCTCATCTCTCATCTTATATTATGTCGCCAGACTACATGTCATACTTTGCATATACGGAACTTACTCCATCTAATCTCAGTCAAGAAACAACTAATGATCACACTCCACCCACTGAGGATGAGTCAGTGACTCATTTACGAAGTGGACACACGTACCCACGATCTACCTCACTGCCTTCCACTTCATTACTCATCTCACACTTCCCATCCAGACACTCTCCATCCAGATACCTCATACTCTACTCCTGTTACTACACTGCCTGATTCTCTCCTTACTCCTACCACTCTCGTTAACTCCTGCCGCACTTCACCTCTCGCTTCCTTACACTTAACTACCTCTACTTCTCTCTCTCTCTCATACTCCCATCACTTCCACACTTCCAACCATGAACCAAACAACCCCTACTCCTCAGTCTATCTATCTCGACGATGCTAATCGTCCCAAATTTTCCAGCGAGGACTCCACTTGGTCTGTTCATTATTTTCTCAGAGAGGTCGAAACCGACATCCACAATCAGCGGATTACAGATGAAAACCTCAAAGTCTCTTATCTCATGGGTCGCTTACACCAAGGCAAATTGGATATCGGATCCGCAATCCGTGCTGGACATTTTGATGGCATAAAAACCTTTGATGATTTCTGTAAGGAACTCGTAAAACTTTGTTGCCAACATTCCAATGCCGCATCTCTCATTGGGTTCACTAATCTCCTCACCCAGATGGATGAGGATTTGCACGTTCTCCTCCCAGCATGCCAAACTACTTGAAGCAGCTGCTGCTATGAAAGCCACTAGTAGCGAGATCCGCCAATTACTTATAGGCACGACATGGGTAGAGGAAGTAAATGGAGCTCCTATGGATTCACTCAACAACCTTGCAGATTTATTTGGTTACCTGAGATTCCTCCATTGGCTTATTCCTAAACAGAGAGAAATAGCCCTGGCGGTCGGTTTCAATCCAGGAGATAAAATTGTTCAGATCACTAAAACCATCCATGAAAGAACAGGTTCAAACCGCATGCGTCAGGCCACAGACCGACCCTTGCTCTCTCAGGTCTGTCACACTACCACTCCCCCAGACCAATACCGTTCCCATTCAACCACACGAGGCAGACCTGCCACACATCGTTCCCCAACCGCCGGTCATGATCAGTCTAGTGTCCGACAGAACAGACAGTCCTCGATTCTCTGCTGGCACTGTTGTAAACCCGGACATCGAGCAAACAGTTGCGACTGTAAACACACACGGCCTTACTCCCAAACTAGACGGCATATGCCTTCCCGTTCACGTCACCCTACATGCAAATATCACAAGACTAGTACGACATACACTACAGACGAGTGTCGTTACCTAAATCGCCACCAGTCAGGGGAAGTGCCGCACCCTTATCGGACAAATATGACGTAGCAACAGAACACCAACTCCCCATCCGTCATGTAGGACCTATAACTTCCTCAGGTCTAGTCATTCTAGGACGGAGTAATAACATACCAACGTCGTTCTTCATGGACATCTATAGTAAATTTGATTTCTGATACCTCCTTAGACATCAGACATCATTGAACGCCACCGCAACCACGTCAGTTTCCTTGAACCGCCAGACATTCGCCTATGCGGTGTAGAAGGCTCAGAGTTTAAGGTCAAGGGAAGAGTCACTTTAGAAGTACAACTAGACAGCGCCTTGCTCTCTTTCCCAATAGAATTTCATGTAACTAACTACCTGAAATATCCAGCAGATGCCCTTATTGGCTTACCCACCATGGCACAACACTCCATTGCATTATTGCCTGCCTGTAGTAGTATAGACATTTCTGGGTTCCCAGTCTACAGTATGGAATGTCCCCATCCTGTACTGCCAGTAAATTCAGTCATTCAGTCCCCCCTGACTCTCGCACTCCCTAAGAGTACAGAACAAGCCAAGCCGTCATCATCATCATCACCCGAGAATACAGAGATCATTCCCTCGCTGACTGAGAGCAAGGAAACACCTGATGATCCATTCTCTCAGCATTCAGAAAAGGCTCTTCCAGCCTCCTCTAACGACAGCACTACAGCCGACTCAGACATGTCTCAGTTACCTACCTCACAGAATCTGACTGATGTTCTCCAACATGCAGAGACGTGGCGTGCAGTAACGAATAGGTGCACAATTTTGTTACCACATGAGTTCACCAAAGTCTGTTCGTGTTATAGGTGCGAAAGAAGGAGTGGATGTACTAACACTACCTGAGACGTGTTGTGTGAATGGCTTAACTTATGAGTCAGCCTGGTGCACGATCTTAGAGGACAGTCTATGTTATCTATACTTGCTCAATGTCATGAATGCTCCACTAAAGCTTAAAAGTGGTGTAAAGATTGGAGATTTCCTAGTATACCCAGCGGCCGTAATGGTGTGCCAGGAATCCTCTATCCCTACTGATGATGATAGTCAACCAACAGGTATATGTGCCATTAACTCTAAGGGATCTGCTCCGACTCGTTCACCTGACCTGCTCTCAAACTTCACTTGCAAAGATTTTCCACAGCATAAATCTCAACTGCTCGACCTTTTGCATGCTTACAGAAATGTGGTACCCTTACCAGGAGAACAAATGGGCAAGACAGACTTAGTCAAACATTACGTAAATCTAGTGCTAGGAACTCAGCCGATTTACATACCAGCATATCGGTTACCTCACAGCTTGAGAAAGCAGACAAATCAGATGGTACAGAAAATGTTAGTTCAGGACATTATTTAACCCTCCGTCAGTCCATGGAATAGCCCTCTTTTCTTAGTCCCAAAGAAGAACGGCAACTTTAGACCAGTAGTTGACTACCGTAAAGTAAACTCTGTAACCGTTCCAGACCATTTTCCGTTACCTGTCCTCAGAGATTTGCTAGAATCACTAGGTGAAAATAACGTAGTCTTTTCATCCCTAGACCTCCTCAGTGGTTACTGGCAGGTCGAAATGGAAGAATCCTCTCGCCCAATTACAGCCTTCAGCACCCCTTCCGGACATTTTCAGTTTAAGAGACTTCCTTTTGGTTTGAGAAATGCTCCTTCAGTATTCATGCGACTTATCCATTCGGTCTTTAGTGGCATGATGGGACACTCTCTTTTTGCTTACCTAGATGACATCATTGTTGTAAGTAAATCAGTCCCTGATCATTTTGTCAAACTACAACAAGTATTGGAACGCCTACAGCTAGCAGGCCTGAAAATCGACCTCAGTAAATGTGACTTCCTTAGAAAGAAAATCAACTTTCTAGGCCACGTCGTCGACGCACAAGGCATTCATACTAATAACGACAAAACTAAGGCGATCATCTATTTCCCAGAACCTACCACTACCGATGCTGTCAGAAGTTTCCTAGGCCTAAGTGGTTACTATCGCAGATTCACTAAATACTATGCAAAGATCGCCGCTCCTCTAACCCACTTACTAAGGAAGAATGTATCCTTTGTGTGGACTAACGATCAGTTCCAGGCTTTCCAAGTGCTAAAGACAGCTCTTGTCAATGCCCCAATTTTAGCATTCCCTGATTATTCCAAACCCTTTCTTCTATGCACAGACGCCTCAGGCACAGGACTTGGTGCAGTTTTAATGCAACTAGATCAAGCATCCAGGAAGCGTGTAATAGCGTATGCTAGTCGCACACTTACCACCGCTGAACGTAATTACAGTGTCACCGATTTAGAAGGTTTGGCAGTAGTCTGGTCCTTGAAACATTTCAGAGACATAGTATCTGGTTATCCAGTGCATATCCAGACAGACCACCTTCCTCTATGTGATTTGTTTAAGGGACGCAACTTCACCGGTAGGTTAGCTAGATGGTCCATCACCATCCAGGACTTCAATCCCACTTTTCAGTATGTCCCAGAAAATCGAATGTAGTCGCAGACGCCCTCTCACGTCATGCAGCCGCACCTGTCACGTTCCTGCAGCCCAAGACCACTGACAGCACAACTTTAACATCAGAGAATGTTCAAAACTCTCAGTGCAAAGATTCCATGTGGTCCCAGGTAGTTTATTTTCTTGAATCAGGAGATGCCTCGACCTTACCTGCTCTACCAGTACCACTAGATGAGTTCATACTAAAAGATGGTCTCTTGTACAGAAAAACATTCCTTACAGGGAAGGAATTCCCCAACAGAGAAGTACACCAACTCGTTGTCCCTACTGACCTGATATCTGCGGTCCTTCACATCGTTCATGATACACCTTGTCACGAATTTTCTGCATTGTAACGTTGTGTTGAGTGAGTCGTGACATCGTCCTGTAAATTTCAATTGTCTGTTGGCACGTTAGCCGTTACACGCCGGCGCGCGCATCTCCCACGCTCGTCGCGCCGCCGATTTGAATGGGAGCTCAGTTTGCTTGTAGACGCGGCGCGACGCGGGACGCCTCTCAAAGGCTCTGTGCTTTTCTAGCGTTTTTCAGATTTCAGCTTGTATTGGCGTGTCTCCTGCAGCCCCACCCACTTTGGTGATCGTCACAGCAGCTCTGTTCATCCATACCGATCAGTATTTTTCTGGTTTTTTTCCTAGGCTAAGCTTTTTGAAATAGCCGTTATCTGAGTGTTTGAGCGAGTGAGTGGATTCCTTTATTTGATTTGAATTTCATGTAACGTAAATTCATTTCTTTGTAATTAATAAATTCACAGTTCTTTTCTTGAGCTTTGTTAAAGTTGTTAACTGTGTTTAATTAGTCCACTCTGTTATTTAATACAGTTTGCTACTCTGCGTTAGCACAACTTTTGAATTAAATCACGGCCGGTACTTAGGCCAGTTTTGACATCACTTTTTAAATCCGTTGTGCTAGCTGGGAGTTGGCTCAGCCAAGAGCCTGTTGTTATTATTATTATTTTTTTTTTTTTTTTGATTGTTGGGGGGGGAGAAGAAACTTTCTCGTAGGCCAACGGTACAATATTGCAGCTCAATAGAGTACTCTGTCTAGTTCTCTCCTGCGTGCCGTTGAGGAAGTTTGTAATTCTCGACCCTAGAGAATTGACATAGCACACTTAGCTATACATTGTATACCAGTTATACAATATTTCATTATTTCTTGGGAATACTTAAATTTCCCCTGACATCTGGCGACACGCCAGAGGAAAAATCTCATTTTCCCCTGACATCTGGCGACCTCGCCAGAGAAAACTCTCATTTTCCCCTGACACACCTCACGCATCTCATCCAGGTAAAGACCGATGCTTGCACCAAGCACGTCTCGAGTACTATTGGCCAACAATGCATCGCGATATCAATGCGCTCTGTGACTCTTGCATCTCGTGCCACCGCCACAAAGGTTCCACCGGCTTACCTGCACCGCTCTTACAATATCCAATCCCGTCACGCCAATGGGAAACAGTGTCAAGCGATCTTCTCAAACTCCCTCTTACAGAATCAGGCGCAGAGTATTTGTTTGTAGCAGTCGACCACTTCTCACGCTACTGTGTCCTCGTACCCCTCTCAGATAAGACCGCGAAGAGTGTTGCACGTGCTTTCGTAGATCGCGTAATTTGCCAGTTCAGTACACCACATACCATTCTCACTGACAACGGTACTGAGTTCAACAATAGCCTCCTGGAAGAGATCTGTCGCCGCTTTGAAATTAATAAATGCAATGTCATACCTAACCATCCAGCTTCCAATGGCCTTGTAGCGCGCCACAATAGAAAAATCTTAGAGTGCCTCAGACACCTAGGCTCCCATAGTTCGTCATGGGATGAATCGTTCCCCAAGTGGCATCCTCAATCAATAGCTCCATCAATGCTTCCATTGGCAAATCTCCCTTCTTTGTCCTCTTTGGTTTTGACAAACACCTACAATACACCCTGTTATCCTCAAAGCCAGACCCCATCTATAACATGGATGATTATATCAAAGTGAAATTGTCCAACTTCCAAACAATCCATCAGTATGTAACATCCGATCTCGCTTCATCTAAGGAGGACATGGTACAACGCCAACATAAATCTGCCTCTCCTATCACTATCAATGTCGGTGATCTAGTCTTTGCTCATTCCCATACGCGTACCTCTAAATTGGATGACAAATTTACTGGCCCCCATCGCGTACTAAATAAACAAGCCAACAAGTTCCACATCCAAGACCTCTCCACTACAGACACTAAGTGGGTCCATGCTGACGATCTAAAACGTGCTCCACGGGGCCTAGTGTTGGAAGAATCACTTGCACAACCTACTGCTCTCCATCCTACTCCACAAATCCCTCAATCTACCCATCTCCACCTATCCATCAGTCTCCTTCATCTCCACCTACACCTACTCATTCATCAACCAATCAGTATCGATCTAAACTGCATTCCACCCATCAACCTCTCCAGGAACTCTCCCATTAATTCTCACCTAATCTTCTAGGTATGATGTTAGTGGTCTACCTGCTGGCAGTGCTGACACTCCTACAGTCCGGGTCGGGTGAGGACGATGGTGGAGTACGTCCCGGGGCCTTGGTCGGCTCAGGAGGCAAGGTAATGCTCATTGAAGATGTAGTCTCCCTGCACTACGATCTTGCGCCCCTGGCCGATGTAGCCATCGCCCTGCCTGCCTACACGCACCAGCTCCACAAAACCTCACAGCCCTCATGGGGAAACACAACCCAAATCAGTATTTATATAATCTTTTCCTCCCACTCTCTTGGCAGTTGCAATACATTTCTGGTAAATTCACTGAGCTCAATGACGCATTCTCAATTCATGCACCCGTAGGTCGTTCTCATGTGAAACGAGGTCTCTTTGACCTCGGAGGTGAGATTCTTAGCGGCTTGTTTGGCATCGCTACAGCCCATGACCTATCCGGCTTTAAATCTGACCTAGCTCATTTAGCTTCAGCCCTAGAATCTCAACGCCGAGTCATCAAAGTCCAACACACTATGTTACAGAAGATTACAACCCACCTAAATGAAGTAACTTACACTCTGAACAACTTCACCGACATCTTCAAACAACACCTCTCCAATCTTAACGTTATTTCTCAGTTCTTTTATCTCAAACTCAACATGGATAATATCCAACTAGCCATTGACTCTCTATTCTCTCAGGTCACTGCCTTGGTTCGTATCCTAGTCGATGCTATTAATGGACGTGTCACTGCGGACTTAGTATCTATCTCAGCTCTCCGCTCTGTATTAGAATGGGCTCACTCTACTTTCGGTTTATCCCCAGTACTCCGCTACCCCTCTCTCGAATATTACTATCCAGTTCTCGAGGCCACTTTTCTCACCAAATACGTCGTCGTTCATGGCCCTCTCCGTTCTGACATCACCTTCAACCTTTTCCACATCACTCTCTTCCCCTTCCAATACAACAGCTCCTTATTGCAAGTCTCTGTTCCTTCAGAATATCTCCTCCTTTCATATGACCATCTTTCAGTTGCCTTCCTTTCTACCACCGACCTCCAGGAGTGTTCCTCCCTCAACCCTGGCTCTCGTCTCTGTGCTGCCCACCTTTTCACTATCTTCCCTAGCAGCGCTACGCCCTGTGAGTCTGCTTTAGTTCGTAAACATTCCATATACTCGGCCTGTTCCTTTGTTCCAGCTCCTGTGCTCCCAGTCCACCATGCTCACCTCAACCACGTCCAGTTGTTCTTTACTGTACCCATCTCTGTCACCATCCTGTGTCCTGGTACTTCGGTCCGCTCTGTACCTGCTAGTGGTCTCTACAAAGCACCGGACTATTGTACCGTCAAATCAGAGTCAGTCATCACTTATGCCACTTGCTATCACCAATCAGTCCGTAAACACTCCTATGACATCTTCCAACCAATTGACATGCTTCCAACCTGCCATCTACTAACATTACCGTTATCTCCCCCAATATGCGTATGCTATCGTTCCTCAACGACAGTGACATCATTATGGATCAGTTTTCTCCGGCCTTCAGCCGTTCATGGGTTCATCCAACCGTTGTGTTTCCCCCTGTGGTCATCTCTTTCATAGGTTTTCTCCTCGTCCTCTGTGTAGTGCACTGTTGTGCCCGGAAAATGGAACACAGACTACAGGAAATCAGACTTGCTACTGGCATAGTACACCCTACCCAAGATTAAGTTCCCTCCCATTCAGTGACTACCTATGCCACCTGATAAGTTGCATAAACTGTGGACAGCAAAAGTACCACCAGCAAGTGTTGACATATCTCTGATACAGTAATGTGTGACTAATAGAAACTAACCTAGAAACAAAAAAAAAAAAAAAAAACCATGTGTACCCTATTTCACAAGAGTGATCTACAGTACTTATATAGCTATAAGAACATGCGTGAACGCATACTCTATTTACTCCTTGTATCAACTTGACTCTATGTGTATCTTATATCAACATACCTCCCCTTGTAACAATGTATATCCCTAGTCTACATCCCCTTGACATGGCCATGTCCTACCTCCGACTCATGTCCTACCTTCCTACCATCCCCTGTATCCTAATCCTTCCCTCCTTCCCCTGTATCATACTCCCTACTTGTACAAATCTGCCGCTCCCTTAGTCATATGAAACACCCCATATAACTCCTCTCTAGTGTCAGGATACACCATCTCAACCACCCGGGGAGTTGTACCATTCCCCTTATATGTATGTATTATGCCCGTTATGTATATATGCCTCCTTCACTATATGCCCTCACTGTATGCCCCCGCTATATGCCCCCCTCACTGTATGCCCCCGCTATATGCCCCCCCTCACTGTATGCCCCCGCTATATGCCCCCCTCACTGTATGCCCCTCCCCACTGTATCCTAGAACTGCAGACGTAAGCAGCGTTTCCAGGCTAGCCAGCCAACTCGAACCATATGTAACAGTCAGTCGAGGGCTAAAATCCTGAGGAGTAACACCTTATTTCTGTACTCCACAATTAAAGGCCGTAAATAGCTACTCCAGGACTTTCCTTCAACCATCAAGAGAGAGGTGTTACACACACACACACACACACACACACACACACACACACACACACATATACAGTATATA
>JAGKTI010042116.1:0-10153 GCA_018397915.1 Birgus latro
TGAAGAAGCGAAAGAAAAGAAATAAAGAGGCAACGGTGCGGAGAAGAGACAGAGGTTGGAGGGAGCCAGTAAGAGAAGGAGAGTTAATGAGACGAAAAGCCTTTGACTTCAGCCTGTTGAGAAGAGCTGCATGTGGTGAGCCTCCCCACACATGAGAGTTGTACTCTAAACATGGGCGAATAAAACTTGTGTATAAAGTCATTAACTGTGCAGGGGTAAAGAAGGTACGCAGTCTGCTTAGCACAGCTAATCTCTTGGAAGCAGATTCTACAAGAGATTCTAAATGATCTTTCCAAGATAAGTCCCGAGTGAATGAAACCCCAAGCACGTTTAAGGATGATGCAGGATTGAGCTGGATATTATTAAACATTAGTGTGTACTCCTGTGAAAGACTATGTTGGGTTGATAGGTGTAAAAACTGAGTCTTTGATGCATTAAAAACAAGATAATTTTTACCCTTGTCAGAGATACGAGCCACGTCAGACATTAGGTGTGCCATAGCCTCATCCCTTGTTTGTTGAAGCACCTGTTGAGATGGACTTTGCAGGAACTGAATGGGGAAGCGAAGGGTGGAATCATCAGCGCACGAGTGGATAGGGTTAGACGCACAGCTTAGATCATTCAACAATAAAAGGAAGAGAGTTGGTGATAGGATAGAGCCCTGAGGAACACTACTGTTGATAGATCTGGGAGAAGAACGATGGCCGTCTACAACAGCAGCTATAGAACGACCAGAAAGGAAGCTATATATGAAGGCACAGATAGAAGGATAGAAACCGTAAGAGGGCAGTTTGGAAATTAAAGATCGAAAGCCTTTGAGATGTCAAGTGCAATGGCAAAGCGTTCGCCAACACCCGAAAGGAGGATGATCAGGAATCTGAAAGGTAGGTGAGAAGATTGCCAGTGGAGCGTCCCTGACGGAACCCATACTGACGATCAGAAGGAAGGCTGTGATAGGAAAGATGCTTTAAAATTTTTCTGTTAAGAATAGACTCGAAAACTTTTGAGACACAGGATGTTAAAGCAATTGGACGATAGTTAGAGGGCTGGGAAATGTCACACATCTTTGGGACAGCAAGAAGGAAAGGCACAAGTTGAAATACAAAGGCAAAAGAATTTACTTAGGCAGGGTGTAAGCATGGAATCACAGTTCTTGAGGACAACATCAGGGACTCCATCAGGCCTATATCCCTTGTTAGTATTGAGGCCAGTGTTGGCAGAAAATACATCAGCTGACGAAATTTTAATGGGATGTTAAAGCAATTGGACGATAGTTAGAGGGCTGGGAAATGTCACACATCTTTGGGACAGCAAGAAGGAAAGGCACAAGTTGAAATACAAAGGCAAAAGAATTTACTTAGGCAGGGTGTAAGCATGGAATCACAGTTCTTGAGGACAACATCAGGGACTCCATCAGGCCTATATCCCTTGTTAGTATTGAGGCCAGTGTTGGCAGAAAATACATCAGCTGACGAAATTTTAATGTCAGTCATGAGGAAGTCAGAGGGGGGAAATGATGGATGAACAGCACTGGAATCATTTAAGGTAGAATTAGAGGAGAAAGTCTGAGCAAAGAGATCTGCTTTATCAGTAGAAGAAATAGCTACAGAGCCATCAGAGTAGAAAAGAGGAGGGAAGGATGATTAGGTAAAGTTGTTAAAAAGGTTCTTGGCAAGATGCCAGAAGGAGCGAGAAGAATTCGAGTTGGAGAGTTGAGAGCATTCAGTACGGATGAAATTATTTTTTAGCGGAACGAAGAACAGACTTAGCATGATTACGGGCAGAAACATAAAAATGATGTGATTCAGAGATGAATTGGCTCCAGTACCTTTTATAGGCCCTCTCCTTGTTGCGGACATAATTAGAACAAGCGTGATTAAACCAAGGCTTTCTTGCATTAGTCAAAGGATATGAGAAAGGAATGTATGCTTTCATGCCTGAGAGAAAAACCTCCATAATGCCTAAGGCACACTCAGATGGCTCCTGGCCATGGAAGCAATAATCATTCCAGGGAAAATTAAAGTACTGCCTGAGGGCCTCCTAATCCGCAGCTCCAAAGTGCCACAGACGACGTTTCTTTGGAGGGTCAACAGGCGTAACGAAGCGATAGGACAGGTTAAGGTAATAAGGTTATGATCGGAGGAGCCCAGCGGAGAGAAAAGATTAACATTGTAAGCAGAAGGATTAATTGTTAGGAAGTCAAGTATGTTGGAACTCTCTCTAAGGCGGTCAGATAGGGGTAGGGTGCTGTTCAAGCTGCTCTAGGTCATTAAGGATAGAAAAGATGTTGGCTTGTTCACCAGGTGGATCAGTGAAAGGAGAGGAGAGTCAAAGGTGGTGATGAACATTGAAATCTCCTAGAATGGAGATTTCAGAGAAAGGAGAAATGGATAGAATGTGTTCCATCGTAAAAGTAAGATAGTCGAAGGGTTTTTGATAGTCAGTAGATATATTCAGTCAGAGAATGACAGGAGAGTCGAAGCCAGAGAGTACAGAATTCAAAATAATCAAGTTCAAGAACATGAGAGCAAGATAGGTCGTTGCATACATATACACAACAGCCACCTTTGGCTTTGAAATGAGTATAGAGAAAGTAGGAGGATACAGAAAAGGGTTTGCTGTCAATTGCCTCAGACAGCTGAGTCTCAGTAAGGAATAGAAGGTGAGGTTTAGAGGAGGAGAGGTGGTGTTCAACAGAGAGAAAATTAGAGGAAAGGCTGCGAATGTTGCAGAAATGAAGAAGTGAGTCAGACAGTGGTTCCAGGCAGCTCAAAGAGTCGGCACCGGGCGTGAGGCGGATGATGGGGTCATTTATGGTCCCTCCCCACCCCCCCGGGGGACTTCGAGGCATGGTTTAGGTGCGCCATTTTCCTTTTTTTTTTTTTTTGGGGGGGGGGGAGGAAGTGTACAGTGTAGTGTGCATGTAGATTGGAGAGTATGCTGGCCTACTCTCTGTGTTAGTGAAACACTGAAAAAGTTCACCAAAGGGGAATGGTCAGGACCTAGTCCCAAGGGCTGATAAGACGGGAGCACCAGCTCTTCCTGNTCCTTGGGAGTACTGCTCTGTGCCCTGCTCGACTGATGCTACGGCTATTACATATTATAATAAATGAAAGTCAACACGGATTCAGGCAAGAGCAATCCTGCCTCACAAACTTGTCCTTCTTCTTGGAGGTCTATGAGGCGGTAGATAGCAATAGAGCTTACGATATTATTTATCTTGACTTTAGGAGAGCTATCGATGGGGTCCCACACGAAATGTTAGTTAGATAGGTTCGAACACACGGTATAGACGATATATTGAAATGGATAGAGAGGAAAGGTAAGACACGGTGAGATGAAGAGGTTATGAGAGCATTGGAGGAATAGAGGAAGAAGTAGCTAGAGATGTTAGAGGACAGGGATTCAGTTGAATAAGAACTGAATATACTGAAAGCAAGAAGCACGTAAAGTGACTAGTGAAGAGGGAAAAGGAAGTACACTCGAAGACCATAAAAAGTCTCCCACCTCCGCCGACCCTGAGACAACGCCTGGAGTCTTTCTGGATGACGGCTCAGCCAAACTATTACGGGCAACACACGAACGAACATACGCAGCGAACCCTATAGGCTAAGGCTTCGTAACCAGTGCGTCAAGTCACATTTATCACGTTTGTATCGAAATAGGCCAAATCCTTGGCTTCATAGACGTTAATACATACCACTGTCCACAAAGTACCGTAAACCGGTATGAATAGGTAACAAATACGTGATGAGATAGATGGACCAGGAAATGGAACTAGGAACACGAATCATCTGAGCTGCTGCCGTATTTACACAACAGAGATGGACCAGAGGTGTAGTCCTGGATGGAGGAAACGTTTTCCCACACTCCAGACGGCGATTTATAGATGGCGAGGCGTAATCGTTCGTTCATTTATTTTGTAGATAATATATGCGTATAATTTTACAAAAGTATTTCATATATGAAACTAAAAACTGGTGCCGAAGCCATGGAGGGTTCATAAGAATATGTTCGAGCGTGTGTTGCCCGTGATAGTTTGGCAGCGCCGTCATCCAGAAAGACCCCAGGCATCGTATCAGGGTCGGAGGAGGTGGGAGACTTTTTATGGTCTTCGAGTGTACATGATCTAGGAAGAAAAACGAATGCAAATTACTCTGAAAATAGGAAGTTATTCTGGAAAGAGGTGCGGAAATGTACAAGTGACAGCGGAAGGAAATTTGCAAGTGTGAAGGATGTAAGTGGTAGATTATTAACCTATGGCGATGAAGTGAGGACCAGATGGAAAGAATATTTTGAAAGCCTGATGAATGGGAATAGAGAAAGCAGAGCCGCTGTAAACATGACTGATTTTGGGGGTGTGCAGAGAAGGAATGCAATGCCAGGAGACGTAACACTCCCAAAGGTGAGGAACGCTGTGAAGCGTCTGAAAAATGGGAAAGCAGCTTGGGTTGATGAGATGTATACTGAAATGATTAAATATAGTGCAGAGAGAGAAATGAAGTGCTTGTTGGAGATATGTAAGAAGGCATGGATGAGTGAAACTGTGCCAGAAGAGTGGAAAAAGGCTGTGACTGTACCCCTGTACAAAAATAAGTGTGACCGAAGTGAGTGCAAGCATTATCGTGGCATAAGTTTATTGACTGTGGTAGGGAAGGTATATGGAAGAACTATTGAAAAAGTAAGAGAGATATCAGAAGTCCTAGAGAGTGATGAACTAGGTGGCTTTAGGACTGGCAGAGGATGTGTCAATCAAATAATTGCAACATGACAGATAGTGAAGAAGCCATGTGAGAAGGACTAAAAGGTGTTTATGGCATTCATGGATCTCGAAAAAGCACACGACAAAGTGGACAGAGAGGGATTGTGGAAAGTTTTGTGCTATTATGGTGTTGATGGTAAGCTGCTAGGTGCCGACAAGAGTTTTATGATGGCAGAGAAGCATGTGTAAAGGTTAATGAGCATCTAAGTGAATGGTTCACGATCGGTGTGGGCGTGCGACAAGGTTGTGTGATGTCCCCATAGTTTTTCAATAAATATATGGATGGGGTGATGAGAGAAGTAAAAACACTAGCAAAGGAGAGAGGGATGGCGTTGGTAATGAATGGTGATGGATGGATTATCTTAAATTTATTGTATTCTGATGATGTAGTACTGCTTGCAAATACCGAACAAAAGCTTGGCAGGCTAGTGCAGAGTTTTGCTGATGTCTGTGAGCGTCGTGCCTTGCGATTAATGTAAAAAAGAGTAAAGTGATGGTTAATGAGAGAGAAGATGACTCACAGTGAGATGTTACAGTGACTGGAGAGAACTGGAATTGGTAAGACAGTTCAAAAACCTGGGTACAGTGATAGAAGAGAGAGGAAAATGTGCAAAAGACATGGCAAGTAGAGTGACACAAGGAAGGAAAGTAGCTGGTGCAATGATGGCCTTGATAAGAAACAGAGACTTGAATGTTGCAGCTGCACGAGGCTTACATGAAGAAGTGTTAGCCCTAACTTTAACATATGGATATGAGACTATGGTGTGGGATGAAAATGAAGTCAAGCGTAAGAGCAGTGGAGATGGGACTGCTGAGGAATGTATGTGGAGTACAGAGGGTGGATAGGATACGAAACAATGTGATTCGTGAAAGATGTGGAGTGAGGAAGTCTCTTTACACCAAAATCGAAGAGAGTGTACTGAGATGGTATGGTCATGTGGAGAGAATGGATAACAGTAGACAGGTGAAAATGATATATCTGAGCGAATTTGAAGGAGGGAGGAGGCGAGGTAGGCCAAGGAGATGGTGGAGAGATATGGTGGATGAGTGCGTGAGAAAGAGAGATTTGGAGGTCGGTGAGGCTATGGAACTGACAAGAGAGATCGAGCTGGCTGGATGAATGTTGTGAGGAGAAATGCATGATCAGGGATTTGGCACCTTTTTAACATGGCAGCGTCCGGATTGACTTAATCGGATACGTTTATGTGAAGCTACAGAATGTGGTGAATGTTTCTGGCGTATCCGATAGAGCCAGGATTCCGGGGGCTTGAATGATGAGTGAATGGAAGCGTGGCCCATTGGACTGGGCAAATTTGTGCTGTCTGGACGTTGCTACTCCTTACCCTGCCCTAGGATGGGAAAGGAGGTCCGGATGATAATGATGGTGATGATGATTTAATGATTCTTTAAAATCAGAAGTTCCAGGGGTTTAGAAGACCGCAAACGTAGTGTCCACTTTTAAAAGGGGTGATAAAACATCTGCGTCGAATTATCGTCCGATGAGCCTAACGTCAATAGTAGGAAAAATGCTAGAGTCAATCTTGGCAAACAAAATTACGGAACACATAGAAAGGTTTAATTTAGTCAAAGTTTGGACCCACGACATATGTACCTGAGTAAAAGATTTATCGTATCAGCAAGAAAACTGGGCAGGGGTCGGGAGGAAAATTCTGTAGTGCTGTAGCGAACTTATTGTTATTATTATTAATATTATTATTCTCATTTTGATATTTCAGCCAATTTTGAAGTTACAAGAAAGACACCAATTTGGAAATCGCGTAAAAATCCTAAATTACTTTCATTTCATAGACAACCCGAAATTCCCAATAGTTTTCCTTTAATCGAGGAAACCATTTTTTATAAGGCAGATCAGCGTAACAGATGGGTGCGCAAGAAGTAACGGTCTAATGTTGCTTGATAGTATTTTCCGACAATTGCTGAGAGCAACCAGGTTTTACCTTTTCAAAACAAATAATACCTTCTGTTTGGCCTAGACCTAAAATTAATACAAAAGGAGTATTGGTTTTATGAAATTTGAGGGAATATTTTTGGCGTAATCTAATAAGTTCTTTTTAGTATTTTCAGGTCAGGAAACAAACGAAGATGATGAGCAACATGAGACAATATTCAGCACTGCCTGGCTTGCTCGCTTGCTCGCTCGAACATGTTCCACATTTTCAGTTTTTTTTTCTTTTTAATGCAAGGAAGAAGGAATTAAAGACAGAGCCCGCTAAACAGTTCCTTAAAAGAAGAAAAAACAATACAAAAGTGCCAAATTCAAGACCCATTAATTTCGAGATGCCTGGACACACTGCGTTTGAAAGACTGGAGATCATAGGAAGTAGGAAATACAGACAGAGGGAGACAGTTCCAGAGTTGACCTGTTGCATAAATGAAGGACTGGGAGTAACGGTTAACTCTTGCATTAGAGAGTTGGACAGAAAAGGGATCAGAGTTTGTTGCTAGATGGGTGCTAAGCATCCGTCGTAGAGATGGAGGGATGCAAGCAGACAGTTCAGAGGAGCAGTGACCATTGAAGAAGCGAAAGAAAAGAAATAAAGAGGCAACGGTGCGGAGAAGAGACAGAGGTTGGAGGGAGCCAGTAAGAGAAGGAGAGTTAATGAGACGAAAAGCCTTTGACTTCAGCCTGTTGAGAAGAGCTGCATGTGGTGAGCCTCCCCACACATGAGAGTTGTACTCTAAACATGGGCGAATAAAACTTGTGTATAAAGTCATTAACTGTGCAGGGGTAAAGAAGGTACGCAGTCTGCTTAGCACAGCTAATCTCTTGGAAGCAGATTCTACAAGAGATTCTAAATGATCTTTCCAAGATAAGTCCCGAGTGAATGAAACCCCAAGCACGTTTAAGGATGATGCAGGATTGAGCTGGATATTATTAAACATTAGTGTGTACTCCTGTGAAAGACTATGTTGGGTTGATAGGTGTAAAAACTGAGTCTTTGATGCATTAAAAACAAGATAATTTTTACCCTTGTCAGAGATACGAGCCACGTCAGACATTAGGTGTGCCATAGCCTCATCCCTTGTTTGTTGAAGCACCTGTTGAGATGGACTTTGCAGGAACTGAATGGGGAAGCGAAGGGTGGAATCATCAGCGCACGAGTGGATAGGGTTAGACGCACAGCTTAGATCATTCAACAATAAAAGGAAGAGAGTTGGTGATAGGATAGAGCCCTGAGGAACACTACTGTTGATAGATCTGGGAGAAGAACGATGGCCGTCTACAACAGCAGCTATAGAACGACCAGAAAGGAAGCTATATATGAAGGCACAGATAGAAGGATAGAAACCGTAAGAGGGCAGTTTGGAAATTAAAGATCGAAAGCCTTTGAGATGTCAAGTGCAATGGCAAAGCGTTCGCCAACACCCGAAAGGAGGATGATCAGGAATCTGAAAGGTAGGTGAGAAGATTGCCAGTGGAGCGTCCCTGACGGAACCCATACTGACGATCAGAAGGAAGGCTGTGATAGGAAAGATGCTTTAAAATTTTTCTGTTAAGAATAGACTCGAAAACTTTTGAGACACAGGATGTTAAAGCAATTGGACGATAGTTAGAGGGCTGGGAAATGTCACACATCTTTGGGACAGCAAGAAGGAAAGGCACAAGTTGAAATACAAAGGCAAAAGAATTTACTTAGGCAGGGTGTAAGCATGGAATCACAGTTCTTGAGGACAACATCAGGGACTCCATCAGGCCTATATCCCTTGTTAGTATTGAGGCCAGTGTTGGCAGAAAATACATCAGCTGACGAAATTTTAATGGGATGTTAAAGCAATTGGACGATAGTTAGAGGGCTGGGAAATGTCACACATCTTTGGGACAGCAAGAAGGAAAGGCACAAGTTGAAATACAAAGGCAAAAGAATTTACTTAGGCAGGGTGTAAGCATGGAATCACAGTTCTTGAGGACAACATCAGGGACTCCATCAGGCCTATATCCCTTGTTAGTATTGAGGCCAGTGTTGGCAGAAAATACATCAGCTGACGAAATTTTAATGTCAGTCATGAGGAAGTCAGAGGGGGGAAATGATGGATGAACAGCACTGGAATCATTTAAGGTAGAATTAGAGGAGAAAGTCTGAGCAAAGAGATCTGCTTTATCAGTAGAAGAAATAGCTACAGAGCCATCAGAGTAGAAAAGAGGAGGGAAGGATGATTAGGTAAAGTTGTTAAAAAGGTTCTTGGCAAGATGCCAGAAGGAGCGAGAAGAATTCGAGTTGGAGAGTTGAGAGCATTCAGTACGGATGAAATTATTTTTTAGCGGAACGAAGAACAGACTTAGCATGATTACGGGCAGAAACATAAAAATGATGTGATTCAGAGATGAATTGGCTCCAGTACCTTTTATAGGCCCTCTCCTTGTTGCGGACATAATTAGAACAAGCGTGATTAAACCAAGGCTTTCTTGCATTAGTCAAAGGATATGAGAAAGGAATGTATGCTTTCATGCCTGAGAGAAAAACCTCCATAATGCCTAAGGCACACTCAGATGGCTCCTGGCCATGGAAGCAATAATCATTCCAGGGAAAATTAAAGTACTGCCTGAGGGCCTCCTAATCCGCAGCTCCAAAGTGCCACAGACGACGTTTCTTTGGAGGGTCAACAGGCGTAACGAAGCGATAGGACAGGTTAAGGTAATAAGGTTATGATCGGAGGAGCCCAGCGGAGAGAAAAGATTAACATTGTAAGCAGAAGGATTAATTGTTAGGAAGTCAAGTATGTTGGAACTCTCTCTAAGGCGGTCAGATAGGGGTAGGGTGCTGTTCAAGCTGCTCTAGGTCATTAAGGATAGAAAAGATGTTGGCTTGTTCACCAGGTGGATCAGTGAAAGGAGAGGAGAGTCAAAGGTGGTGATGAACATTGAAATCTCCTAGAATGGAGATTTCAGAGAAAGGAGAAATGGATAGAATGTGTTCCATCGTAAAAGTAAGATAGTCGAAGGGTTTTTGATAGTCAGTAGATATATTCAGTCAGAGAATGACAGGAGAGTCGAAGCCAGAGAGTACAGAATTCAAAATAATCAAGTTCAAGAACATGAGAGCAAGATAGGTCGTTGCATACATATACACAACAGCCACCTTTGGCTTTGAAATGAGTATAGAGAAAGTAGGAGGATACAGAAAAGGGTTTGCTGTCAATTGCCTCAGACAGCTGAGTCTCAGTAAGGAATAGAAGGTGAGGTTTAGAGGAGGAGAGGTGGTGTTCAACAGAGAGAAAATTAGAGGAAAGGCTGCGAATGTTGCAGAAATGAAGAAGTGAGTCAGACAGTGGTTCCAGGCAGCTCAAAGAGTCGGCACCGGGCGTGAGGCGGATGATGGGGTCATTTATGGTCCCTCCCCACCCCCCCGGGGGACTTCGAGGCATGGTTTA